>UZAN01040465.1:12433-30123 GCA_900618425.1 Echinostoma caproni | reverse complement strand
CTGTATAAAGTGTATGAGTCATTTTAATAAATAAATTACAGTTAGGTTTTCTACTGTGACCTTGTTATCTTACAACTGATGCATTTGCAAAAATCGTTGAAAGCGCGAAATTGTACATTTTATTGGCATGTGGCTAATAGAAGCAGTGACACAAGTAGATATTATATCAGATATTTTGCATCTGATGTGGGGCAATATCATATTCAATCCCGTGAATGAGGCAGGAAGAATAAAGAATTGAGAGGAACAAATGTAATGAAAACTAGGATGTTGCACGAGTTTGGTCAATACCTGTAACTGTGAAAAGGGAACTTGGTTAAGCAAGCATGATCATTCTGGGTAAAATAAGCTTTTATATCCCCAAAAGCACATTTTTATTAATTTTGTTGTACAATTGAGGAAAATGTTGTGGCAAACCCCTGCCTAAATTTGAAATGCATACTCTTCTAAAATTGTGAGTTCACTTATATAAACCCGAAAGATTTGACGATGTTTACTTTCTTTTGTGATTTACGTCATGATACCCTAATAAAAGTGGGCCGACGCGACCGTGGGTCGTTATGTGCGTGCTTACAGTATTCCATACTGTATAAAAGCGGTTCAAAGCAAGAACAGTAACACAGTGACAAACTTGGCGGATGTGGAAACAAATGTTTTTTCATTGAAATTTCATTGACATTTCAACAGAGTTTACCCTAATAATTGATCACTCACAACATTCGCATAATCAAACCTGATATTGGAATAAACAGTAAAACAGAACAAATTCAGTTCAAATAAGGATGTTACAACACAATGAAAATTGGTTATCGTTGGTTGGATCCCCAAAAGTTCATTTTCGCATATCACCCGGGTAGAAGAATCTCTATGTAAGCTTTTCAGGACTTCCGGGGCTAGTATATATAACTATATTGGAGTTAAGGTTATTCTCTCCCTGGTGGTAAAGCTATTTCAAACAAGCCGTCTTAACGGGTGAAGCTGATCATATAGACAGGAGAGAAAATTTACACTAGCGGGGTGAACAGCGTAGTCGAATTAAGAACTCTGGGTCTGAAAAAAAAACATGTTACGTTGTTTGATCGAAGCTGTCAAATGTAACCAGAGATAAGCAATCCTAAACTAAACAAAATTTTATGTAATAAAGCATCAAAGCATCATAGATGACTGCAGTTAAAGAATCACTACTAAAATCAGCTTTGTGGTATTGAATTGTTTGCATACGAAGAAAAAACCATAAATCCAAGCTCAAATTACTTGTCAAAAATCAATTTTTATCAAACATCCGTAAGAGTTACCGATTAACTTCGAATTCTTTCGCCAAACGCCGCAATTGAGATGTGGTGAATGATGTGCGTGGCCGCTTCGAATTCCCCTCCTCCTGAGGATTGTGCCTTCTTGGTTTTCTTATACGCGGTCCTGTGAGATCAGTCGGGATGACATCATATATATTTTAAAGGTATATCAAAATGTTTGTATCAGTTAGAAGACGAATGTTTGCCTTAGAGGGAATTCTTTAACTAACAAATTTACACGACAAATTCATCACATAACCAAATCAAATCTTCCATTACTCTCATGTAATAAAACTTCCACGATTCTATTTTCGCTGTTTAGCTTTTGCGCGCCAGAAATTAAAGCATGATTTCTTCGTTAGTTGTAGTGTTTAGTTTGTGGATATGAGTTATTTCTGAAAAGTGCGTGTTTTAATAAGGTTTATTTTTGTTCAACAACTGCGTGTATTAATAACACACACTATTGGTGGGGAAACGCCGATCGCTTCGAAAGCAAATCTCAGATTGTACAAGTTTTCAACTATCTAATCAGGAATATTATTTTCTTTATTTTGCAAACTATCGTCCTTCGCAGATAGGTAAATTCAAGCAAACTGTGTTATGTTGATAAAATATAAATTACACACTGGTCGTCACTGAGAATGAGACCGAAACGGATTGGCTCCAGATTCATCGGACCAGATCATATCAAAATGAAGTTAAACATTAGAAAATAAATCGGAGTTAACATCAAACACGAGCTACCATACAATCGCGAGATAGTAAATCGCGTTTTATTAACAAGCTTGATTTTAACCGTTCCCGGCATTTTCATTGCTGATTCTCTAGTTTCGCGATACACCCCAACTCGGTACCAACACCGTCAGCCAAAACTGTTCCCCCTTTCTCACAAATTAGGATATCATTTTATGGTGTGGACACATCAGGAGAAGGCAGGCACAGTCACGTGAACGACCCTAAACACAAAAGGGCAAAACACCATCCGCTTTGATATTTGTGCTGAATCGACGCAGACAACAGTATGCATCACAGCGAAATATGAACCTAATATGCGAGGCTTCTGCGTAAGGAATTGCTAGGTCTCATCAGCAACATGCATTTCAGGACTAGTTGCTTTCCAAACGGCCATTGATTATGACGATTGGTGGAAGGAATGGCACTCAATGCACATCCAACTTATGCTTATAAAACACATCATCTTTTCTATGCTCCAATTTGGTGTTACGTGTTAAACCATTGGACTTCACTCGCATTTTGACTCTATTTTACATTGGTTCTCCCAGGTATATTAATTGCATTTTCGTTAATAAGCAACAAAAAGTACAGAAAATAAATTTTGCAATCTTCAAATTTTGTATTATCTATGCCGAGACCAGGGATATTGGCGAAGATTGGAAATACTACTGAGTATAAAATGTCGAAACCAGTGCCATTCTTATTCATTTTGACATTATCGTGTGATGGATTTATTTGTATCTCTTTTCGGGACTTCAAAAGATTCGATTGGGAATGAAACCAAATAACTCCTTTGTGCCATGTGTTCTTATCACGTAACCGTTTCACTAGTATGCGTTCTAGCAGAATTCTACGAATAATGAGCACAATGCTGTGTGGTTTGTGAGTTTAACAGAAAAGACTGAGCTACACAGTTGAGGGAACTCAATCGCCAAAGTCTCGCGCTTTGTTCTAACGATCTATTAGCTGGTGGGCATTTTATTTTTATTAATGCCACTCGACCAGCGTTTCATTGAATTTGGAGGCTTGTATGTGAAAAGATATCCTTTAATGTAGAATACATGTTTTCAACATAGGTATATGTTCAGTCGCTTGAAGAATCAGTTTTACTGTAAGATCCAATTCAAACTAATTCCGCAGAGCAGCTGGGTAAAATGCTCACTAAATTGATACACTAATCAATAACGGAACAACAGTCTAATATATAGAACACTAAAGTTGCAATGAGGAGGGATGGTTTGTTAAACGCATGCAAACAGAACTGATGATGATATGAAATAATTTTGTCCTAGTGTTTCACGCCACATGGACGAGTATTCAGCCTTGAATGAACAGTTTTTATCCACTCAATTCTTTATCACCGAGAAGTAAAACCACGACGCCTTAAGTTGGTGACTCACGAGTGAATTATGTTGTGTTTCCCAACAGACTCAAGGAAATACAGGGTTTCTGTTTCAATGATGGTAAACTCAATATTGTTAATATAGCAAGTATACATAACAGTGCAGTGTGCAGTAAAGACGTATGCACATGTGCACGTATGCAGTAAAGACTGAAGCACCTTCAGTCTTCATTGAAACGCATTCATACCGCAGCGAAACATTCATAGCATTAGGAATACCGGTAAGTTTACGTAATACATATCATATCGTACCGTCAACGAAGTTACTAAAGGGTTGCTCAAATGAAGCAGCGGAAGTTTATTAGTAGCCAACGAAGTCCAAGTAGACTGTAGTAATTGAGTTGGATAAGTAGCTGGAGTTAGCTTTTTGTTTTCTTCTTAAACTTATCAAATAAAGAGAAACTTTATCAGGTTTGGACCTCGAAATTTGTTTATGGTAAATCACTGATGCTAGCAATTGCGTCGGTTCTGATAAGCAATACCTCCAATAACCAATACGTTCTTATATCCAGTGTACATAAATGAAATATTCGGTGAATAGAAACGATATCCCCACCCAATGAAAACTGTGATAAAATTAACTCAAAATGCAGGTACGAATGGTTGCGAATGCTTGAAAGAAATTTTACTTATCCATGAGTGGGTATAGTTAAAACTTCAATTAATAAAACTATTTTAAACTAAATAAACGTCGGGTTGGCATCGATTTCTACACCAATTTGGTTCTGTAACAATTGCTTTATCTCTGAAAACCAACTATATGAATGACAATATGCACCAAAGCAGAACATAAACTGACATTCCAGATTAACCAGTCAGAAAAGAAATGAGTGTTTTCGCTATAAGAGAGATAAACGAATCAAGTATTTTCAGAACCACTCTATCTGTGAGATTTGTGTCTAATGAAGTGTGCGAACAAAACGATAAGGTTGTCAGTCCACTGTGGTTTGACAACCCTGCGTCCTTGTAAGAATGTTTCACTTCTATAAACGACTTGGAGTATTCAAGATGCTTTCAATCTGTTGAATTTACGAGCTTTTTATGCCCTATTCTATTCTGTGATTTCTTGACGAATTCGAGTCAATCTGTCACGCAAGACTTGAGGTTATCATTCCAAAGCAGTTCACCGTTTTGCACAATAATGATTAAAATCATGAAGGGGCGCGCGCAGCACAGTGAGACGTTTTGTTGACAACTTTCAATTATTTTACAATCAACCAACGTCCTCCCCTTCCCCGCAATGTCTATTATCGTGTGTGCGTGTCCAGGTCACTCAAGCCAGAATACACGTGCATTCACTCAGATTCTAAGTGAGGGAACAACCAATGACGGCATTTTAATTACTAACTGGAACTTGTAGATCGTGTGTACGGTGATGCGTGGATTTTCAGCGCCAGACAGCATAAAGCTCACTTGCCACACACACACACACACACACACGAGTGGAGTGCGGACACAAATACATAAAAGACTAAATACCCAAGGCAAGGGAAGATTAAGCCACTGTGCGAGCTGTTCCTCGCTTTGCGCGTAGATTCAATTCACACGAAAAGAGAAGAAAGCAGTCAACCGTGTCAGATGCAAATTCAGTCACAAGTGATTCGAATTCTGCCCCCATTGCATTGTGGGTGGTGCTGCCTGAAATGAACCGACAAAAGTGAAAACTGAATAACAAGAATTGGTTCAGCAAGTGAATAAGAGATTGCATGATTTTTAAACCCATAGCAAAAAGCATCACGCAAAATAAAAGCAACTTCAATCTGTTTTGATTTCATGGTTAAGGCAAACGGGGGTAAGACGCATGGAATAAATGTTCTAATATATGTCCTTGAGTCACCGGTTAGGTTTCGTGAATTTTGGCTCTTTTTATGACCTAGATTTTAAGTTTTATAAATTCCATACAAAATTTAACATCATCAACACAATATAAACCCGAATAGTATTATTCTTTGGGTTGGGTTGCTGCCTTTATGGTTAATCGCATCTTATTTATTTTGATAAATACCACGTGAAAACCCTGATTATTGATTATGGATATTCACGCAAAAAATCTAATTCATACAAAACGTTCCGCAAATTCTCCCATGATGTATCACTCACCTTCTTTTCTGAAAATCAGTTTAATTCTTCTTGACCATAGGAGATTAAACTTAAATTAGGTTGCTCTAATAAAGTGAAAACTTAAGCTTACTCTCTCGAAAATAAATTCCTCTGGAAAATAATGCTACATCGTGGAACCGTTTAACACAATGTAATCTGTTACCAATCACGAACATCTCGTTCTTCCATTACCTGGTCATTTGAATTATTCTCAGAAGGCTCATTCCCACCCTCTGTCTCCGTAGGGAATAATGCCAATGATCTATAACTAATTCGCAACACTTATCTACTACGAGATCCTTTCTAATTGCCTCGCCCCCACAAGTGCAGCGCTGTTGTGTTCCGTACGCTAATTGCACTTGATCACACGAATCGTTGTTCGTTAGCACCGGCATGGTACGTAGCCACTGTTCGTTGGCTCAAACCTTTTGCAATTTATGTGCAAATGTTCCACATTCATCCTTCCAAATGGATCACTCCGAGCGGTGAAACCCCAATTAGTAACCAGACAGTCGGTTTCCTGTGACGTGTCCGGTTTTTTACCTGTTGTCTTCTGACTTCAGATGTTAACGTAGATATGTTGGCCAAGCATTAGTATCTGAAGATGGGCGATCCTTTCTGAGGACTGGAGGATGAATAGTAAAGACATGATATTATCTTTTGACTCAATCTCGCCTTTTCACTCTTCTAAACTTTGAAAAAGACTAATTGCGACCCCAAGCGAAACGTCGCTACAATGATAAATCAATCGTGATGCTCTATTTGAAAATATAGCCAGTGAATGATCGCACAATCTAACTCTGTTGTAAGTGCATCAGAGCAACGAATTACCCTCCCAAGGAAAAGTGTCCGTTTATCTCTAGCAAGGGCGTACGTGTGTCCTTTGTTCTCCTTAATTGATGTTTTACTGTCTCTGTGTCAGGTTCATATCAAGAGGACAAACAATACCCAAAAGTTACCAGAAGCCCACCAAAAACATAAAAAGCAAAGGTAGTAAAACTATAAAATATGCTGATTACCGGAAAATTATTTATGTTAATGATGTTTTATAATAGTTCGTCATCTGAATGATTTAACTTTGCATAGATCAAACAATCTAATATCATATATCTGGAATAATGACCTACGCTTATCCTACATACATACTTACAAGAATGAACACACAGTTACTCCGTATCTAGTCCGAATAGACCTTTCTCAAGTCGATAATCATTACCAATAGTGGCCTGCAAGCACATTTAAACGTCACAAATATTTGTGGTCTGCTGCAATCAGCCTTGAAGTGCATTTCTACAGGAGTGAGAGGTATACAATATTGAGTATTCAAAAACGGATTTTGGTAGACCAGCCTAACTTCAATGCTTGGTGCAATGCAAAAATCGCTGAAAATATAAAATTTGATTAAATCACCTGGTTTTATAAAACGATTTTGAGAATATAGTAAACAGGGCTATTTAAACTTCAATGGCCTATACAACTAATACGAGAAATACTACACCCTTTGCCACATCATTTCTTATCTTCCAGCAATTCAATAGATGAGGTGCTGACATATATAATTTAGTCAAGTATACCGTCGCCGCTAGTAAATATCCTATTAAATCTGCCTCAATAAAACCCAAAGCATCTTTAGCTTCATCCATTTGAATATCATACAGCATAATATTTTAGCCCGCTTACCAAATTAAAATAAATTTTTCTTATCATCCCTTCCAAAGACAACGATGTGTTCAGACCCGAAGATAGAAAATGAAACAACCTCTTTTACTTCAGTTAATTCCTTGCTTCTAGTAACCAAGCATTTAATTTGTTATGAGTTATGAAGTACCTGTTCATAAAGCTTTTTTACGTGTCTATTGTCAGCTTGGCTCAATTCATCGATTTTAGCTTTTAATTCTCTTGTTGCACCTATGGAAATGTAAAAATTGATCATTTGCTCTTTTTTCAAACTTATTGATTTTCTGAAACATAATACATCTTCCCATCCTTCTTTCGAACAGTAGCACAAATGTTTTGACGAAAACCTTTGTCAGTCGGGTGACATGAAGCAAAAGCACTGTAACCGCCAATGAAATTACCAAAAAAACTGTTGCAGGTTGTGGTTACCGTTTCCGTGACAGTTGCGGATTTCCCTGGTGCAAAATATAGAAACCATAGAAGGCAAGTTTTAAACAAACCATTGGGAGTAGCAATCTACGAGGACACCGTATGAAAATACACATCTGGCCTCCGTTGCAATTGTAAACAGGATGGGGGTGCTTGAAAGGGAGGCATACTCGCGTACAAGAATGCTTGCACGACGGTTCATGTGGGTGGGAGAAGGACCACATGGGCACAAACACATTGTCATAGCTGTCAGCTGTTCTTTCGGGAGGGTCGAGTATAACCAGTGTATCACCACACCCAAATCGTACACACGCTGTCGCCAGACCGGCATTCTGATGAAACTGGGCAGGCAGATTCATTTGTCAACCATCTTCAAGGAAACTGATTGAGATCAGGTACCGAGTGTCTGCAAAGAACTCTGAATCCTTCATATCCAACTGTGTGTGGGAGAGTGTGCATTGTTAAATGTGCCTGGGTTTATGCATGCAAGCCTCAAGGTTAAACTAATTACCGTTTCAATGTCCTCCCTGATCGATTTCTATCGGTTGATAATTAGCGGGTAGAGTGAATTCACCTAGTGACTAAATTCAACATGGAGCTTAACTATAAGCCAAGCTGTCTCGTCTTTACCACTGTCAAATGGCGTGGCTCCCAGGTGGCTAACATTCGACGAAAGGTTGTCTCAGAATAAGCAAAGAACAACAACGGGTTGTGTGGTAGGCGGTTTGCAATACGGAATGCTTGTAAAATTTGGGCTCATTTAATCATGACATGGTATGTAAAATGACAGGCGAACATCAGGCATTAGAAGAATTATCTGGTTAACAGGACCTGCTAAAGTCTCGTTGTTTTTGTTGTTAACGGAAAAATTTACATCTGTTTATGAAAACACGCAGTTGCAAAGATATGGTATCACAAAATTATGACTACTGACAACAGCTTCCTACTGATAATTACGCTGGAAAGGTTTTTATAAAAGATAGCTTTACTAAACCAGGATTTACCACTCAGCGTCCGAAGACAAAACACAAAGTAAATCGTGGGTAACAATGCATCGAATTTGAATGATCGGAGGCGCTTGATACACTTGTTTATACTGATGAGTGGTGATGAAAATGGGCTTGAAAGAAATGATTTTCTGTTATCATTTATCGGTGTGACTTGAACCACTGTCTTTTCAATCACTTCTCGACGAAGAATTCCGAACGCATCTGTTGAGACATTATGGCAGTTCGCAGAAAAGGAAAACGTCAAACATTTTCTCAGGCTCAAAATGTACTCATATTCACAGTTAATGGGTATTTTTTTCCAGATTTTGTAGTCTGCACGTAAATCAAGCCACAGATAGCTTTTTCGGATATTCCAAATTAATAACATTCTGGGGGAAAACTGATATCCGAGCAGGCTTAGATGTATCGGGACAACTTCACAACTATTTTGTATCCCCACACACACCACCAGGTGCTTGTTGACCACCAATAAGAAATCCCTTTTCAGTAGTTTATTATCTTTCCAAAATATACAGAGTGAATCGAATACCTACCCAACATAAGGGTTAACCATATCAAATGAAATACACGGTAAAACCCAACTCAGATAAGTTCCAATTTACCGCTTTAAAAATTAGTTAAGAAAAAAACGTAACACTAGTGAACTGCGTCGTATGTTTCAACTGTCACAGAAGAATGTGGCTAATATCAGTCGAATGCATATTGAGTACCTTCGAGGATGAGTACTAGGTCAATAGACCTAAGATTGAACATGATTAACCACCTGAGGGTGTTCTATTCAAAACAAAATTCAACTGCTTATTAACTTTGGTGGCATACATTGGTGTGATAAAGGGTAGATATGGTAAACTCCACTGTCACAATCATTTTCCTTTCAGTCTCGACAAGGCCAGCTGCCATACGGTGAAAGATCTATGGAATTATCCCATGTATATGTTTCTGCGAACAAGAAAGAGAGCACTCTTGAGAAGGAAGTGGTCTACTGCGATTCAACGAGTGCCTGAATAATGGGAACCAATGGCCTCAGTAAAGTAATAAGAGTTCAAAAAGACAAAACATATCTTATCATAATATAATTCCACTCACGATAAAAAACAGAAAGCTCGCTTCGTTTTAGTTGTGCGGCTGGTATTTGCAAATTGAGGATTGATCATTACTCTCCATTGGCGGACAGTGCGATAAATAATGGCGCAGATCAACTTCACAAATGATTACCGTTTGTTCATTTCACAAGCTCTGCATCTTTTCATGGACAGTTAATTCGATTGTCTGACCACATCTTTTAAACCTGTTTTTTCTTCAACCGATCAAAACGTTCGATCTATTTCGCCACACTAATGATCGAATAGATTTCACCTGCTAGGAGAACCAATAACTCGCCACTGTCCCTCCAATTCTGAACTATTTCAAGAAAACCATAAACACACCAGTTAATTGAGGTACGCGCCCAGTACTGGTCAGTCAAGATGTACCGGTGCTAATTTGTGGTGACATTTTGTTTTGTTTCAGCTGCACTGTACGGCTGTAGATTAGGGGTAGATGGAGTTAGAAGTTATGTGTGTAATATGACTGGTGCGATTACCAGTTGAGGTCACAATAGGGAGGTGGTAGTTGGAAGAAAAGGGGATATCTTCTGTAATCTATATGCCGTCAGGGGAATGGTATCTTCCTATCCACCACTCTGTTCAAATTTCCTACCATCCCCCCCCCCACACACACCATAGTATTCCCTGTTTGCGTCGCATTTGGTATTGTTACTGGTGGTACTGCCGTTGCTCCCAATGTTGAATGCTGCTCCCGCTGTCGTGCTACTGGTTGTCCGAATAAGGAATGTCAATTAACAGAAACAAACGATTTGTGTTCACTCATCCTCTCCCCGGTGAACGGCAACAAGACAATCAACCAACTTACCCAACCCCCACATCAGGCCAAAACTGTATTTACTTGGCAACAATAAAAACCCCAAGTCTGCTGTCAAAATTAGCAACAACAACGGTAACATCATTAGGCTGAACAGCAATTCTCGGCGTAGATTTGTCTCCAGATCCCAGGGGTTTTTTCAGTCTATTCGAAAAGGGTGGAAGAACAAGAAATATGGTTGGAAGATAGGCAGATTCCGAGAAAAAAACTGCATCGGATACATAGCATAAAGGAGTAAATTTATATCAATCAAGAGTAAACCCTTTGGTAGACCATTCCGCACACATAAGCATACAACATGACTTGCCAAAAGGGAAACCGAGGGGTGGGTGGAAGATAGAGTGTGTTCAATGCAAAATGGAATGGGGACTTATATCTGTCATCTGTCATCAACTTCTTGGTGCAAGGTGGTATTTAGTTAGAATAGCCAGTGTGGATTTGTCCAATTATAACCGAAAGCCCTAGGTAGACTGAAAAGGAATCATTCAACTGTGGATACACACGGATGCACAATTGCTTGAAGGCGTGTATTCTGAGAAAACAGAATGGGATGTACGCTATGTTCAGTTGTAGGCGTGTTCGAGCACATTTGCTAAAACAGACATACCTGTAGGCTAAGCTACACCTACTACCGCAAATAAGTTTCACACTAATCCGCAGGGTGCCATACATAGACCGAATAGGGTAGGGAATGAACACTAGCTCATCTACTAATATAGACTGAATGCTATTTTGTTTATATACGCACAAGCGCTTTTTTCCAAACCCTTCTAAGCACCTTATATGAATCAAATTGATGAAGCATAATAAATAGTATAACTCAGCTTTGATTTTAATTGAATACTCTCTTGGGAAAGCATTTTGATCTGTTCCGTGTTAATACCAATTCCGTGCGTTTCAATAAATTCCCGCTAATTATTGCTGACTGAAACGATAAACTGTAGGTTATTGCCTGAAAAACTACAAAACTGGATGTCTACCTGTGCACCAAAAATGGGTTAAACAAATTTCATCATTCTGCTTCTTTCAACAGATTTTATTGAACCACATTACTATCATATCAGGACCCTTCTACGTTATTTAAAAACAAGCATATACACCACATGTGCTTCTGGGTAGCCAAGGTTTTACTAGTTGGGTCAAAGTCAGACTTCTAGAAATGTCCAAACCGTTAGATCTGAACTTCATCAGCCAACTTAGAGTTCATGCTACAGAACACTTGCCTCGATTGTCAACTGAGTTACTACCTGAAGTGTCTAAGTGTCTCTGTGGTTTCTGCATCATAGACTTCGATGTGCATATGCATTATACCGAGGCGGCGTTGGGCTTCTGTTAGGATATAAGCCTCGACTGAGAAAGCTCAATTAACCCCCGGGATAAGTTGTCGGAAGGATGTAGTACGCTTTTAATGAAGTTCTAATTAAATGATCTAAAATATGAGGTACTGGATAGTACCTGTGGACTGCATCAAAAAGTCAATTGGGCAAACAAGCTCGGTTTCGGTGCACCATTTGTTAACCAAATACAGCACTATTGTATAGGTCACAAAATTACGTGATTCAAGGAAACAGGAAAAGAGGTAGTTCTGATCTGTGCTTCTATGCGGGTGTGTGCATACTATCGACAAGATAGTGAGGGAAAGTTCAAAACCTACAGTTTTAATTCATCTCATGCTTTGTCTCTTGGATACACTCTTTCTGTGCGACTGCCGTATAATGGAGTCATGTCCAGAGCAACCCCAGTGCCTCACAAGGTTCCGCGCTATCACTTTCGTACTTCTTTTGAAAATGACGGTGAGAGTGATTTCGTTTCAGAAGATATAAAGTGTTGGTGGTTGAGTACTGTCCTGTCAAGGCAGGGGTTATTATTCACAACACAAAGCTATTTCAGCCTTGTGCGTTACTTTTGAATGACGAGTGCTTTTATTCAGACAACTTATTAAAGTATTCCCCTCCGTTGTTCTCATTTACCGAATCGCTTCTGAGAAACGAAACAAGTGCCCTACTTAGGTAAGGTGCTTTGCATAACTAGTTATACTAGAAGCACTGCTGGTAGATGGACTATCTACTCATATGTTCAAAATGATCGAAAATGTACTTGGTGGAGAGACTCAAATTGAAACAGTTCAACAATAAATTTGTCTCAGACAAATTTGACGCTTACTAATGCTTGTTTGTTTTTGCTATGAAATCCGTGAACTACTCTTGATCACCTCCCGAATTCACGACACATTTCAGAATTCAGTCAATCAAAACCCCAGGCAAGACATTTTGTTGGTTACAGCGGACTGCAAGACTCGCAAATGTATACGCGACACATATGGTATGGTCGGGGATGGATGTCTTGGGTGGTGGCTGGTCATCCTTCCATTGCGCCTCGCGAAATGCTCCCACACGACCAAGCGCCTAAGATGAGGAAGCCCTACTCACTGCCTTCCCGTGATTGAGGAGTTTTCCGACCAATTTGAGAGGACGAGAAGCCGATATCCGGGGCTATAACCGAGTTGGTGAACCACTGGCAGTTCACCTGGGGGAGTTAACCAAAACCCCTGATTCTGAACAAAACAAAGAAGGGACGTACGAACCACATTCACCCCTAGTTTCCTGATCGTGGTAGTATCCACCGGCTCGATGGGCACCGAGGTGTATTGGGCACCTTGGACATTCGACCCCTTCTCAAGGGCTTATGATCCGATGAACTGAACACCGGCCCCAATGGATTGCGATTTTCACACACTGCCCCACTACCTTGTGGGTCAGGCTTTATCTAGCTGAAGGCTCCGGTTGTAAACTCCCTAAGAAAATGCGCCTGCTTTGGCTTGGGGAACCGATCCGTATTGCGCCTTCGAGCAAATCATGGACCTTTTAGTCTTGACAACGATTTTTTACCGTGATTCGTTTGGCGCACAGTCTAAACTCAGGCACGAGAGAAAACGAATAATATCTAAGAATGCGGTAAACTTAGGAGCTGTGCAGTTCTATAATGTCTTTTCCAGATGTTACTAAGAATGAACCCAAAACAGTTGTCCTAAAGAAGAGGAGTTATGCAATTTTCAATAAACAAGTCTATATACTAACCTAAATTGACCTGCAACTGCACTTTTGAATTATTATTTCACACATTTTCTGATAAACAGCTAACTGCTTGGACCCGAAATTCGCAAGGACCTGCTTTGAGTGAAGAAAAGCGGCATCCTTAGCCCCGGGACTTAAAGTGGAGAACCACACAAAGTCTCGCTAGGTAAGCTGATACGGTATGAGGTGTAGTGGCTGAACTTTGCAGCAAGAAGTCTGCCCTCGTTCTCTCACACTCAAAGAGAAGTTAGCGACGTGCGACTTTTTGCCAAAATTGACTCACTGTAAACGTGAGAATTTTCAGTCGAATTAGCGGTTTGCTGTAAAGGATCATCTTACACTCGCCTATGGACAGATCATCTTAAAATGAGACCGAAAAATCTGAACATGAAAAAGATATTTTAATAACTTGGTGATAATCGATAAGACATTCCTGCATTTTCCTGAAGAAAAGACATTGTACTAAACTTGGTGTAATCATTATCTCTGTGGGTTGTATTACTTCTGAAATCATTTTGATCTGTGCAACAACTTGTTTCCTACAAAAAATGAAGAATTAATGCTAAGACTCAAAATCTTCCACTCGATTTGCACTGAATTAAACAATATTGATTAGCTGAGAATGGCTAAATCACTGTTGCAAAGTGACATTTTGTTCGAGCTGTGTATCGGATTGTGTAAGAAAGTAAAAAAAGGCACTTGCCGTAACGTTCGGATAGGAAGTGATGAAAATATCATATGCAACGATAAAGTGCATACGAAACATCGTCGCTAAATATTTCAAATTAGTTCGTTTATGACTTAATTCTTGTAGGCTAAAATGTTACCCAAAATTTTGAATCACGATAAATGTATATGCGATAGGATGAGCAACGATAATTGGGTTGGGTTGTGGCGTGGGGACGGCAGGTAGATAGGTCGAGGTTGACTGGTTGACTGGTAGTTAAGACGAAAGTCTCACATTTTTGTGAATAGTGTATAAGGAAGTGAGAGAAAAACGGCAAATAATTTCCAAACTGCGGCGAAGATAAACAAAATCCTTTGTAATTAAGACAGGGGGAATCACAGGTGAACAGCAAATTGTGAAAGAAATAATGCACTATTAAACAAAATAATGTAATTCAATGCTTGACTATAAATTGTAGTTGCTTGAGTACCTGGAAGGAAAACGATGCAGTCTATTAACGGGCTTCCGCATGGGAGGACCTTTGTAGATAGTTTTGGTGGTATTGGTATTTGGTGGTGTGTGTTCTGATAATGGGTACAGAAGTGATAACGAAGGGCTGTAATTGATACTCGAACCCGGAAAGATTGCAAGCTCTTTCGAAACATCTAGAAGCAGTCAACTGGGGAACAGGCTAGCTAGAACATGAAAATGATTCCATGCCACACTAGGTTGAAATGGTTTGACATAAGACCACATAATCAGCATATTTTAACATGTGGCTGACTGGACAGCTAAGAATGTTGAAAATTTGCATGGAAAAAGCACAACACCTTGATGAAGCTCAGAATTGATATGACAATTTCGTCGTGTAAATCAAGCATGAACTGAAATTCTGGGAAAAAATGAACAACTTTTTGTCTGTCTCATCAGTACTGCTGAACCATCTACCCAACAGGGGATCGAACCCGGGACATCAAAGGCAGGACGTCAGAATACTGTCCACTCAGTAACCGAGCCGTTGATCTACCTTCTTCTCATTTTGAATATACGTAATATGGCACAACCCATCTTTCCGTGCTTGGGGCTGGCATTGGTCCTCAATCATCTTAGCACTATCCTCCAGCTATGACTCGGTTGAAAACCTTCAGAACTATTCATTAACGGTTTTGAAACAATGCCCTATACCTTCATTCTGCAAATCTTTCTCATGATATAGTCCACGAAGTGGTGGCACACTGGGATACTGCAACTGTCGGAGAAGAAGAGATCGTGGAGCGGAAGCGAAAGCGAAAGAATAGCCAAGGAATTGAGCGTTGTAATGTCCCATTTATTCACTGCGTACCTTGTCTAGAAACGATAGTGCTGTTAGTTTCTACTTCATGAGATACAGAGAGGTCTGAATGGACTGAATTAAAATGTTGTAAAGGTCTCCTAAAATGTTCACCGTTAATAGGTATAAAAATATCGTCCACAACGTCAGTACAGGGTGAACTTGGTAATATTATCAAGTAGTTTTTTCTCAATCATTCCTAGAAACGCATTTGGTAAAATAAGACCCAATGGGCTGTTCATTGCCACGGTTTCCATTTGTTTGTATATGGTTTCTTCAAACTCAAAACGAATGTTTTCTGCACGTATAATAATTTTTTTAAGTATTCAAAAGGAATATTAAGGAGAAAATTGTTCGAAGAAATATAGCCACACAAAAATAAATTGCTTCATAAAGTGATACATTAGTAAAGAGTGAACCCACATCGATCGAATGCATTCTGTTGAGATACTGTCATGGTTTCCGAAACACCAGAGAATTCAGAAGAGTCTTTCACACAATGAGGCATGAGAGACTTACTAATGGGATCAAGAATGTTCAGTACCCAACGGGAGACCTTGTTATAAGGCGAGTCTCACAAGCACAGAATTGGTTTAAATGGAGTCCCAAGTTTGTGAACTTTGACGAATCTCTCATTTTGAGTGTTTCCGTTCCTATTGGCCTCAACCTTTTGTATTAGGCTTTATAAATGTAGCCATGACGTAGCTAAAATTGTAGTNATACAACCGTTATGTTGACGATATGTGGCGATCCAGACTTCCGTGACCACAATCCATGCATGACTAGGTACAGTTTCATGTCATCCAATCGCCGTTCAGGAAGCTCGACCAATGGTACACTGGGCGAACGTGACATCCGAGTTAGTACATATGATGCGTCGGAGCAAACGGTTACGTAATTGGACGACGGCCCTTCAACCAATCATATGAGCTATTACCTTCTATGAAACGTTCTAATTCTATCAATAAACATAAGCATTTGCTGCTATCAATTCCTCGTGTATTTCATTGGTGTCCGCAGTTCGGGTTGGAGCCAATTCAGTTCTGAGCAGTACAGTACGGATTCTCGTATTTCTAAATTCAATACTATTCCGATTACTACATGATATTTCTTTTCTTACAGATGGTAAACATTTTAAAAGACTTTTACGTTATTTAAACGCAGTGCATCTGGAACTCTCTGTATCTCAAGAAGTAGAAGCCAACCACAATCTAGCATTTCTAAACATAAAGGTTACAAGGTGAATAACTGGGACGTTGCAGCAGTCAGTTTATCAAAAAGCGACATGCAATTGCCAATACATATACAAACCAAGGTATTCCCAATTAACTGACTTTTGGGGGCCTTTTAAAGATTCATAAATGAAGTTCATGAGTTTCCAACTTACATATGTTTGGCTTTTATGCAAATTGAAGGCGGTCATTGTGAACATTCATACCAACACGTCAACGGGTGAGAATAGTGCGTTCTGCTAGTTTAAATCCAAAATAAAGCGATGATTATGGGAGGAAAGTGCTTGGATAGAATGTTAAAAGGAGCGTCAACAATCGTGAAAGGTCTTCAAAAGTCATAGCCTGAGCTTGTGTAGATAGGGTTATTAATAATAGTCGCGAAGAGCTCCGTGGGTGAATTAGTGATACATTTGAGCATAGATGATGACGGACCAACTGGGCCTACCACATTAGGATACCTCAGATTAATCAAAATTTGAACATATTTCATGAAGCCTCCGCAAAAACGGACAAACTTATTTATTTCTCGTGTAATCGGTGACGGACTCCTCATATCTCACTTAGTGTAAAGAAATTAAGCGGAATAAATGCGGTGGAAATTTTTATGATAACCAAAAAAGAACACTGGACAGCTGTTTCGTTCTGTTTGGGACTCGTCAGTAGCGCGTAGTTTTGTGCCCCTGTCAGGATTCGAACCGCGAACATTTGGGTCGGGACTTCAAACCTTTATCCCTGAGGTACACGGTCGACGGTTATCACCTTGTGCGAATGGCTCAATCAATTTAGATGCGGAATGTTTGGATTAGCCCATTTAGTTTTTCA
>UZAN01040465.1:0-11745 GCA_900618425.1 Echinostoma caproni | reverse complement strand
CTCTTCGTCGCTTATCACAAACATCGCCATCGCATTTAAACGCATTCAAATAGTGGGAAATTAACGATCTCCCAAGGAGTGAAACCCACACCGAACATCATCAACAGTGCCTGGTGTCTGTGAAAAACTGAATGGGCTAATCCAAACGTTCACCATCTAAGCGGAATGAACCCTGTGATCAAAAGAGAATAAAGCTTGAGTAGGGAAGTCGGCAATTTTGAAACAGGTGTTTAGAAGGCAGAATCACACAAAGTCCCAAACAGATAGCAGCCCAGTATAAGATGACTGAGGGACTATCTGTTAGCAGAGCTAAATGTGGGCTGCTAGATTGGATAATTGGTGGTAAACGCCTCATGTATGCAAGAAGTAAAAAGCTTGCACTTGAATCACCTCCAACAACAAAAATCTCCGAACCTCTCCTGTTGTTCATTGTCAGTCTATATCGCCCAGTTTGTAAATTAGTTGTATCGCTATAAAGCTTTCACCACAAGTGACTGGGTTCCTTTATCAGCTGAGGGTTGACTGAATAAACCGGTATCCCAAAGTCCGTATTTACACTTTAATTGTCACATTGATATTTACCACAATTCCTAATGCAACCACACAGAATGAAATGGCGTCCACTCCTGTTTTGAAATTAAATAGGACATATTAACATGCCACAGCGATGCTCCCCGTTTTATACCTTGTATATCGCCTAATTTAGGTAACTAAAATGGTATAGCATCCTTACCTTCCAAAAATGCAGATAGAGTACTTTAGCTCACAAAATAATAAGCCATCTTAAACTGTCAAAACTTAGAATTTATTCAATCCTTCGAGTACCTAGCTGATCGATACGAACCAGAACTATTGCATTATATCTTCTGAAAATATTCCATAAAAAATATTCAATACCTTAAATGTTTTTTTATAGTAAAACATTGTCGTATTCGCAATGATAATCAACTTACCAGAAGACGGACGGTCCGAATATCGCGTGCAAAATACCCATGCAGGTAGTTGAAGTTTGTTCAAACCATGTAATACCTCCTTACGAATTACCGATGGTCAGCCGAGGAAAATTTAATTTCGGAGCTCGTAGGCACAGACACTTCGACAGGACTGACATCAAGCTTATCCACATAGTCCTGGCCATCTGTTCGTCTTTGCCGGTCCGTTGGAGGCTCTGTACTGACAGCCTCTATTCCGGTGGAGGTTCGTGAGAAGTTTATAAAGGAGTTCCAATCTTGAACCAAATTTGAAGCGGCTGTATGATTTGTAACTCCAAAGTCTGGGCTTAAAATATCTTCGACAAAAAAGCGATTCGTCTTCTGTTCTGTCTGATCGTTGTGAGTATCAGGAATATGTGATGATAGGGAGCTAGTTGAACAAAGTCTCCGTGAAGNTGAAGTAGGAGAATCAAAACTGTACGGTTTCTCTTCTGCTCCAGAAATGCTCTGATCTGACAGCTTCACCGACGCAGCATTGCGCGGTGCATGCAAACTGGAGTAAATGGGATCAGGTGAGCCAAAATGTGACAGTGTGTGAAAGGAATTGAGTGCAAATTCCAAGCTAAGTAATTGGGATACAGCTAAGACTTGCAGATTTAAATAATCTGTCGATACTGAGGAGTTTGAATTGTTATCGAAGCTGTTTGTATTGTTCATAGTAAGTGCCACACTATTACGAGACAATGACTAAAATTGATCCATTGAGCCGTACACAAGAAATCCACCACAATTCCCTTATTTCAATTCAAAAAGGGTTCGCGTGATTCGTTCCATCGCCAGCTTTACGAACCAATCGGAGCCTGGTTGGGGACGACCGGAAGGACCACAACCTGTATTTCACACCCAGTCCTCTCCTTCCAATCACGTTGCGTCTAGCTTGACCACTGGGAACACAACAGTGAGGGGGTGAGATGTTACAAACATCCAAACTGTGGACGAGAGAGAGATGATCACGGGGATGAATGATGTCTTCCCCGCACCACGAAACACTGCACAACTGTTCATCCCTCTCCCACCACTAATCAGCACAAACGATAGGAAACAAAACGCTGCCATCACCAATATCGCAGACAAGATTTTGAGAAAAGAGGACTGGTTTTCAAAAACAAACATGGCGTTTGATATGTCCAAAGAGCAGTTCCCTTTGTGTTTTGATCAAGTAGATATTTGACGAGAGAGGGTTTTAATCAAGTTAGTTTCATGTTCTCAACAGTTACAATGACTATCTTTGTGCGTGAGTTCAGGATAATTTAGAAACAGCGAATACATACATAGTGACAATCAATTTTGTTTTCGATAATACATAATCATGCAAAAATAACAAACAATATCTCGATTCAAACGGAAAATTATTTTGAATAGACGATTCACATTGTAAATTAATTATGGTTATTTTCATCTGGAAGTCAAGACTATCGTTTGTTCCCACACAAAATATCCCACTTTCGCTCAGATTTATCAAAAACATGGTCTCGTGACTGTGGGGTAACCGCATGGGTCAGTGTAGGCCGACTTGTGGATGATCTTACCCGTATTATCCATCCAAAATTGAGTTATGCACACATTGCGGGAATGACATCCTTTGAAGAATTAACCCAATATCGAGCATGAACAAACTGCTCGGTAGATTCAGTATAGTCTACCGAAATATAACACCCACCTAAAGAATAGAAAATTGCGGCTTAGAGACATCTGTCTCACTCGGAGATTGGATGACTCAGTACCACGCTCAACTCGGAATGGTCAGTAAACTCAGTTGCACAGCTTTGTGAAAAGGAATGGGGTTCGCTGCCTAGCTAATGCGACAAGAAAGACTTGCAACGAGCGCACAATAGGTATCCGAAATTCTTAGTTAGTAAGGTGATTTAGAGCATTGGGGATATTTAAAGGAATGCCGAGATTAGGCTGAAGTTGATAAGTTCAAGGAGATAAATCAGCAGAATTCATATAAAGTAGACTTACCAAGGCTTTTTCAGGCAACAAAGCTGCCTGTTTCATTCAAGTTTGCGGTTGAGCCAAGGTACTTGGAGCTACCGACTCATTATCTGTAGGATTTGTTGCTTGTTCCTGGGTTGCAAGGTCAGGCGTTTGTCCGAAAGGGTNCGCTATTACCACCCTGCATAGATTACGTCATTGTTTCACACTTGGTCGGCACTAATCACGCAATGAACGTGACCGAGACATTCTACCCCCGGCATATTATTTGCTGGGATTTATTCTCCAAGCTACCATGGGATAGATCGAAATTCGTTTCCGTAATTTCCTTCGGTGGGCCAAGGAACAATTTTGGCTAACTTTTGTGCTCCCGTGGTCCACTCCCACCCATCCATACCTTGAATCTTGAATAATCTCGTCGAGCAAATGAATGAATGCACAACTACTATCGTATTTATCCTGATGAGCTGGCTTGTTAAAAAAATCATTTAAAAACTAAATGTGATTGCTGTGATTCATACGCCCATTCTCAAGATGAAAGTAAGCACCAATCATATGCGATATGATTCTTCCATTCTTCAAAATAATATTCTGTTTGGCTAATGATATGCCGCGATATCAACTCATGAATAAGAAAAAGCGTAAACGACCACTCTTTCTTGTGTTTGCAATGTGTTCTGTGGGACTGTACATGTAGACATATTTATATCCTGGTTAGGGTCAAAATGCTGGTAAAAGATCAAAATCAGTTGGAAGAAATACGTCAAGACACATACAGTACATTGATAGCTGATTTTGAGCTCTCCAGTGAGCGCGGATAAAAGGAATATTAAATGTTTTGGGTGATGTGGGAGAACTGCGGGGGTCACAACTTGGATCACTCTGAGACGAGGATCCGAATTACTGCATGAACGAATTGGCACCATGTTAGAGAATCCACATTATTAGAAACATTGATCAGTAAAACCATCATTTGAAGTTAGTCCAATAAATCTAAAGCTCAATTTCTTGATAAATGCACTGAACGTTGTTTAAAGATCAAGAAAACCACACAAAAATAGAGGTCGATACCAAGAAGCGTAAATCTTGACATTCAACGAAGACCCCAAGAAGTTCCCAAAAAGCGCTTATATTCACACAGAACTATTTTCTTAGTTTGCGGAAGAGTTGACCAAGAATTATTGTCGGCCAATAGTTTGCTCATTATTATTAAACGGAAATGGATTGCTTGCCTACTGATAGCAAGAGAACCATGTGTGAAAACATTGCCAAGCCAGTCCGGAAGAGAGCAAAGTAAAACGTCTAGTCATTATCCTCATCTTAGCAAAATATGTAGACATGTCGGATAATGTTTCATTGTGAGATTATTCGCTGAACAATATTAACCGTTCCTCACGTCTATCATTTAACGTGAATGGGACTGTCCGCTGATACACTCTTGGTAAACTAATTGGCAATTCCCACTATGGAACTGCCTCGTTTGACATGAAGCTGTGTGGCGGTCCGTTCGCGGTTTAGGGATTTAATCCACCTTCTCCAGCTTGAACCGAATTTTAACCTTTTAGACACGATCGCCGCCACCACCAACCAGGAGGGGTGGTAACCAGATGGCTGAGAACCAGTTATTCCATTGTGGCATAATGTGGTTTGCACCTCCTAGTTGTTAGGACGGAGCTCAAGCAACCCGTCCGATCACGCACGCCTCCGAGTCAGGCCACACGCACGCTCACAACTCTCCAGACAAGCTGAACCCGATTGGAACGAATCAATGTTTGTCCAATCGATCAATCGATCGATCGATGCGTCCTGGATGCAATCTGAGTGATTGATTTAAGGAAACCGCCATTCTGTTGTAGTACTACTTCCGAAACTTATTTCAAATGGATTGAATGAGAAACGAAAGAAGATCAATGGAACACCAAAGGGAACTCAAATGGTACTCAAGGGAACTCCATTCACCATTTGGAAATGTTTGGATGTTTGATCGACTGTTGTATTTAGTTTATCAATCATTTTCCCAATCTTTTACGGTATATTTATCTGTTTCAAGTCGATCTTCATGTACGTATTTTCTATATTTATTGACACTGTCATTCAAACAGCACAAAGTTTGTGATTGATACTAGGTCTGCACCCATTTCTTGAGGTTTCCCCGTGATGAGTTTCTTCTTGATTAAAGATTGACAGATGGTAACCTTTGTGAAACCCAACATCATGTGAATTGTTTGTTATTTTGCTAAACGGAGGTTACGGTACAGCAGAAATCAGTGAATTAAAATTGGACTTTTCCTGGTCAGAAAGTCGTAAGTCAAAGTAACCTAAAGAAGTGCAATAAAATCAGCGTTGTCTCATACTTTAAGGCTGCCTTATTCAACTCTTATATCACCAGGGTCTGCAGCTGATTGTTATCATTCGATTTACTATGAGGATGATACCAACCCAAGACTTCAAAAACAAAAATTATGGAGTACATAATTATGCGTTTAGATGAAAGCTATCTTCAGAGTAATGATTGATATTGTGTTTGTTGTTTGCAGTTTACGTTGGTAATCAGCTCCCTTTTTAAACAAGGTACCCTTATGCAAAAACTCTTAAATTGGATGATTCGAACTTCCACACCTTTTAAAGAGTTCTCTATAGCATGGCATTGATTACTGTTGAAATACCCCAATCGTTAATGGATTATGTCATCTGTCATTCGGTGTGAAGAGATATGATGTTTTGCATCAACCGCTGCATTTAAAGTTCATGCAATAGGACATGACGTTTTTCTTTCCGTAATGTAGAGGAATGTAATATCATGTATGGCATCGAATTGTACATTAACTTTCATGCAATTTGATGGTTCACTCATACTTGAAAGGTCGTTCCATAGAGACCAGATTACTTCCAGTCACAAAGACCCATCTAGCTCTTCCGTTGAGGTCCCATTTTCGAGCTTTTAGAAGAAATTTGTTTGGAGTAGCATAATAATCAAAAAATCTCTGCTAGTTGGACGATGAAACGGGAAAAATTGAAGTTTCTTTAAAGGAGCACAGTGACTCACCTCAAGAGTAATCTATTGACCGCTCAGTTAGAACAACAAAAATTCTGCTGTTTAATTAGCGAATGAGATTAATAATAATTCCCGAAAGGAAATGGATAATCAAAGCTCAAAAGAGTATATCGGACAAGCAGTTGTGATGAGTCTAGTATGGCAATTCAGAAGACATTCTCATGTGAGTCAAAAACCCCATGAAGGATTACCAAAGAAACAAAGTACTAGATGAGAGTAGTAGAGGGTTTGGTTCGGTTACATAGTGCAAGTTCGTCGAGTACAAAGCGAAAGGAGCGTGAACTGAAAGGCTAGGATAATCCTCACCGTTGATTCAACATGGTTTGGTCTCTTCAGCGTTGTAAGTCCCTTGACCCGGCTGAGGATCGAACCCCGTACGTCTCAGACAGGACATGAACATGCTACCCAATAGACCACCGAGCAACTGATCAAACTCTTTTTCATCTTGCCTTCACACCATACAGTGCAATCCACCTTTGCAGGCTTTTTGTACGTATCACATCCCACTCATCTTGGTATTAGCCTTCAGAATTATGACTCATTTGGAAACATTCCGAATCTGACAACTCCTAAAAAGGTGGTTAATTATCGATTTCGTGTATGCGCAATCGAAGCGCAGCCTTGTTAAGATTGAGACTGAAATAGAGTACAATCCACCTTGGCTGATTAAAAATGTACGTTCTGCAGTTATCATTTTTACCACGGTTTCCAGTATCTATGGCGCATTCCGGAAGAAGTAAGATCGTCTCATAGGCAACCCCAAGGTCAGTTCAATCTACTGAAGTGACAACGGTGATCAGCCTTATCAACAATGCACCGAGCAGAGACCTCATCCGGAGATAACCTTCGTGCACAAAAAGCGACACCACATTCAACAGCACTTCCCTATCAACTCTTTGGCATCAAAGTCCGATTGAGCCCAGTTGACACTGATGCAATATAGAACCAGAAAAAGTTAAGCCAGTTTAGAAAAAGCACTGGTATGGGATCGTTTTCGGCTTAGCTTTGTTGGTGGCCATACAGATGAAACCATGAGCTGTCGCATACAGTTTGACGTAGGTTAGAGACAATCAGCAGTTTTACAATCAGAATATTTGTTACCAGAGAAGGAAGACAACGCGCAGATCTTGAAAATATGGGTTATTGCGTTTTTACTGATTTAACAGCACAGAAGAACAAAATGAAAGAATCAACCTGGTTTTTGACCATATTGAAGTCCACTTGTCCACTGTATCAAGTATGCAAGCGACCTTGAGCTGAAACATATATGCTTTTCGGTTAGTGTTAGCGCATTGAAGAAACACGCAGAATAAACTATGTCAAACAGAACTACTGAGAGGTAAACCGAGTCTACCTCGATCTTCAAACATAGTAAATCTATAGGTCCAAAACTATTTTCTACTACTGGATCTCTTCCAAAAGTAGAATATGTAGATTATCCATAAACGAATATTCCACCATCGTTCTTGTATAAACTGTGAATGAGGAACTAACTTCACTTCTTATCTGTATCATTATTCTGGACTGCGTCCCGAATAGATCTAACTCTTGCATTTTTAACATGCTATCCGCCAGCATTGAAAATATCATATAGTGAGACCCCGAAGGCCAAATTAGCATCTTCGGGGAATTCAAGTTCAATAAGGATGACAGGTTTGTTCACTCGACCATAAAGCTGAGATGTTTGTCGCCGTCAACCGGCTGGCCTTTTTACACACAGTGCTGGTGAGTGTGCACGCATTAGACCATTGAGCGACAACCCACTTTTATTCCCAAGACCTTCACCGCATTCCCACTTGGCGGATTAAACCAATCCAGCCATCTGTGCTTATTCACTTTTGAAACTTTATCCAAGAAGCGCGTTTTGGACCTACCAACCTGCAATTGGTGTGAAATGCGAGATCTTCTGGCCTCATACCCGTGGAGCTCTGTATAGTCTTCATTGGATTTAGTTCATTTGGCATCTAAAACTACCGAGTTTATTGTACACAGTATGTACCTCACCCTCGTCATTCAACCTCTAAATTTTTACATTCTCGTATGTGTATAGAAATATCAACTGTTCTTTCCCTTTTCGCAGCCGCATTTTTCGGATCATCCCAAACCTGAGACAAGTGTTGGACAGCCATCCAAAAAGCGTAAAAAACTGGACGGCTAATATGGGTTCTCTCCGGTGGCACAGAACTTTATTCCCTGGTGATACACTTGTACACAAATTTTCCCCTACAAACTTCTCCCACTGAAACGTGTCAGACACTCATTTCGGAGGCTTACGTCTTTGTTTCTGGTTTGTTTCTCCATTTCTTCTGACTGTCTTATTTGCTCCACATTTGGGGTTTCGACGGTAATGCACTCATTGTCCATCAAAATACGAGCCCACTTCTTTTCCCACTGCCTTTATTCTGCATTGCCTCGAGAACATGTCTTACCAACTCGAAGGGAGCGAAAAGTTCCCCAATTACTAAAATCAGCGAAAACTTCTATCGCGACTTTTCTATTGAAAACTACGGATTGATTATTCCCTGACCACAGGCGAGTGTATGTTGAACAAAAAGGACTACGGAATGATCACTAATACTGGCTTTGCCCACGTTCCAACGGTAACCTTTTGGCTTTCTTCACTTATTTGAGGTTCATCACTTTCAATCACCACAGAGAAACGACAGTGGTAATACCTAAGCTCTCGATCATGTTTCTAATAACGGATTATGTAAGAAACACCCCGTTTCTGATTTATCGTCCCTGCATGATACATGGGCTTATTCAGTTTGTTAAAAACACTAGCCCTCATGTCCTTCTGGATATTTCAACTCTTACAAATGGCTCTCTTCTTAAACTATTTCACGATCCTAGATTTGATAGACATCCAACATCCCGTGCTGCCGGCAAGATTGATTTTCTTTCAAGAGCCAAGAAATTGTGTTCTTTCTCATCTTTTCCACTCACACAAAGCTCCAATGCGATAATCCCTTGACTACTACAGTCGAATATTGAGTGAAACCTTACCTTGCATCTATTCTTCCTTGATCGAACTGGCGGGAAATTCTGAGGATGATCCGATCCCTGCTTCCGAAGGTGGACGCTGGTTCATCATCAAGTAACTGTGTCCGTGCTTCTTCACAAATAACTGGTAAGATTAGGATGCACTCGTGTAGCGATTAGGTACTGAAACTTAACAAGGGTAGCTGGCGGTTTATGCACGAGAATGGCATCGCAGAATTGGGTGAAAATGGCATGGCAGAAACTATCTCATGGGAGCAGAACCCGGAGAAATGATGCATGAAGAGAAGCACAGTATAGCGAAAACGACGATCCGCAAACCTCAACTTCACGCGCCATCCTCGGTTCATTCAATCAACCATAATCTAGACTCGAATCTCATTGAAAAAAGAGCCCGTTAGCAATGAACATTCATCGACCTGAATCTCCAATCCAAAGGGATACGAATAGTATGACGGTTTAACGTTGGTGGATCAGTCTGTCCTGTAGCGAAAAGTGGCGCTACTCGCTGGCGAATAAAAAAACAGTCAAACAGCCACGTCTCCCTAAACCACTTATCCAATCATATAAGGAAATGTTATGTTCGGTCAAGACGTACGATCAAAAAGAGTGTCTCTCGCTAAGTTCCCAAGAGTGAGTGTGTAAGAAAATACGGATAGAGAATTGCAGTCAGTAATTTGTGTGATCATGGTACGGCACGCGCATATCAAGCGCAAATCGAGCATACGAGGACAGAATGGCGGACCTATTAGACTGAATTCCAGACTCTCCAAATGATTCATCGGACAATCAATGTCTGAATGTGATCTGATGTCATCCACTGCGGTCCCGATTGGCCGTTAGTGTCACGGGCGTGGACCCATGAGGAGCCTGACGGGTTCTGTACGCTCCGTTTCCCAAAAAGGCGCTCATCCAGTAACTGCACTGGAAATTTCACTTAATTTAAAATACAGCTTTATCATCGGAAATACCGTGAGCGGTAAACAACTAAGTACCAAGGCTAAGATATCACCGAATGATTACTCAAGGTGTTAAGTAGACCAGAACTAACCAACGAATAGCAGCATTCGGTTTGTTACTTATTAATCCCACAGAAATAAACACCATTTCATTATCAAATATGACAAAATGGGTGAATTCAGTATTGTGGTTTTATGGTCATTTACCAGTTTATTCCAATTAACTTGAACATTTGGCAAAAGAAACTCGATACAAGGTCAAGTGAGATGTCAAAGAAAAAGATTTCTTTCATGAGAGCAACTGGAAGGAAATTAATGGTGCTCTTGGTGAACACGAAAGCCGAAGGGAATGACTCAGGAGAAAAGCAAACATGATGAAAAAAAAAATGAGACAGAGAGAGATTGAGAATGTGACAGCTTTTCACAAATGATATCACAGAGTACAAAACGAAGCGGGATTAATCAGAGGAGTGTCCACGCGTAATAGGTATCCGTTATGACAGAACGCACGTGTCGGATTCAATAACTGGAGGAAAGTAAAAGACAAAGCGAAAGACATATTAAGATGAAAACATTGATTATACAATAAAACTGACGGAAAGTAAAACAGTAGGCGATTTATTCTATTCACAAGATCCCAGACGTGTGGCGGACAATGGTTTGAAGGTTCAACGCCAGCATTCAAACAAACAAAACCAAGGCGAACTAAGCCAAATATGTGATAATGTAAAAGCCTGCCAAGGCACTATCATGTCGCATGAAAAAAGGAAATTTAAAAAAGATATCGTCATTAGGTACCAACTCTACCTCAGCGATCAGACAGCGATTGGGTGTACTGATGCAAACCGATTTCAATAAGGTTGAGTTTGGTCGAAAAAACATTCACCGCTTAACAATAGTACTTCGATTCTGACATGAGTCATGAGCTTATAAATAAACCCAACAAACTGTAGGCGAAATACAACTNGTGACTTGGATTATCAAAGTAAACAGTTCAAGTAAGAAGTGGATGAACACTCATCGCGACAATTAGTCATCTCACATGAAGTGTGCAGTACTAGATTCAGCAGATCCAGTGCACTTCGACTCAAAAGCCTAGTGGTACCAAAGAGACCAGACCGAATAGTGCACACATTCATACTTTCAGTAATCGATTATGGAAACAGCCCTATCCTCGTGCGAGGGTAGTAACCTCGATTTACTCCCAGGTGGCGGGCTGCCTGATCCAGAGTATGCAGACGACATTGAGCTACTAAGTGAAGATCCAGGTAAATTGCAAGCTATTATGGACAAATTAAATGGCAGTGTATCCATGTTCGGTATGCATTTTGCACCTTCAAAGTGCAGTGTTACTACAAGACTGGGTCTGTCTAGCACCCGGTCTCACTCTAAATGGAGAAGTAATAGAGCAAGTGGATAAGTTTTGTTATTTGGGCAGCTACATTTCACCCGGTGGAGGCATCATGGATGAAGTGTCAGCTCGCATACAGAAGGCTCGGTTTGCATTTGTCAACTTGAGACATCTGTGGCGCCGTCGCGACATCTGGCTGTCTGTGAAGGGTCGAGTGTATGCCGCGGTAGTTCGGTCAGTTCTGATACACGGCGCAGAAACTTGGCCATTAGGAAACTGGATAAAGTTAGACTGTCAGTGTTTGAACACCGCTGTCTACGCAGCATTGCACGAATCTGGTGTGGTAGCCGGACGAGCAATGCTGAGTTTAGGCGTACAGTTTTAGGTAAATGCGGTCGCCCACTGGAGCAAGTGGTCGACATCCATAGATTACGTTGGTTGGGGCATGTGTTA
>UZAN01040464.1:58375-68571 GCA_900618425.1 Echinostoma caproni | reverse complement strand
GATGAGACCGAATCATTTTCACAGCCCAAGTGCCTGCGATCACTCTAGATCGACCCATGCTGTTCGTGATCACAGAAACCAGGGGATTTGCACTCTTGTGGTTGCCTAGCTTGACTGAGAGCGACAGTAGAAGAGTACACCAACACATATCTGTCTTTTCCACTATCATACTTCTCTGAGAAAACAATGGATATATTCCGGGATATCAAAAACTCATTTCCACGAAATTTGTATTTGTGTAACTTTTGTAAGCTGAGATATGCTTACATTTCAGTTAAAAATTGTATGCTGGTCGTCACACCGGAGGAAATATAGAAGCATAGACAAATCCAATAGAGTAAACAAATGTCACCGAAGTTTGATTCATTCAAGTAAGGATTGACGTAATTCATTTATACCTTGTCCCTTGTTGGTCAAGATTCGAGTCAGATATGGTAAAGGGGAGTTTTTATAAATGTTTATTCTAGGTGGTAGATACCTACAAGAGGAACGAGTGATCGAGTCGGAGTGACAAGAAGATAAGTCAAGATGCAAAGAATGACAGGGGTCGTTTAGAATCTTATTGACAAAGGTCACGCAAGACTTCCTATGACTATTAATAAGTCCTGTGATCAATGAATCGGCAGAAATTAGAGGCACAACTTGTTATCATCAATCAACTACGGAAAGTTTAAGAGACTTGTTTCAGTAGACCGGGAAACACTACAGGGAAGCAGCAATGTAAAACAGGGAGAACGCATTGTTTAACAAGGGAGAACAAAACTTGTTGGGGAGTGCGAAATTGTCTGAGCTTTCGGAGCTGAATGGAGGGGCGCTGAAGTTTTCCCATACAGAGAAGAATCGATGGATGCTCTGAAATTCGAGTGATTACTGTAAACGGGTACAACAATTCCCAGATTATACGGACTTTTGAAAGCTCACAAAACGGTTCTTCCCACCATATACGTGCAACTCCCGTATCATAGCGTTGCAAAGTGGTTGGTCAGTTTACTGGGACTGGTAAGATTAATAAATTCCAGACAATTCGTCTTTTAGAAACTTTAAACGGCCTATATCTCAGAGAAAACCTGATGTTTTCATCTGTTATCTCATTATCCACAAACGTACCAATTAGTAAAATTAACAATCACATATGTGTGGATTTATTAACGAGAACAACATCATTGCGTGGGTATTCCACGGGATGAGCCGAAATATTTGCTATTCGCATGCGCGCATAAAGTCCACTTTAAATTAGATAGTAAATTACATCACCGTATCTTAGAAGATTGGTATATATATATATATATATATATATCGCCAGATGTATGAGTTATAAACCCTCAGTTACCAACTTCTTTATGGTCAAACTCGAAAACGATTCAATTGAGTCCTTTACCAGACGATCCACTTTAAGCAGACGTCAGATGAATTCTTCGTGTAAACCAGACGTGATCGGAAAAGCTAGAAAGCACTGGACAGCTGTTTCGAGCTGATTGCGTCTCGTCAGCAGTGCAAATCCATCGACCCATATGTATTGTATAGCAAATGCAAATCCGGACGAAAACAAATGGATCGAAAAATTCTAAAATACCTGTCCGGACGTAATTTTAACGAAGAAAAAAATCAGTGAAAACCATTGTGATATCACCACAAATAAAATTATTGATGAAAAAAATGTTCGACACATTTTCCAAGAAACGGAGTTGTTCCTGTTCCCATAACCAGTTTTGTGACTTATTCAACCTAGCTTAAGTTCTGTTTGTCAGTTAAAAAATCTTTACCGAATGCAAAGCAAGCAACTAAATACCGTAAAAAAAGTAAATTATTCATCGCATCGAAGTTCACCTGGACAATCGGTATTTTTTCCCAAGGGTGGCAGTAATCTTTTACTACTCATGAGTAAGCAATCTATTTTCGTCAATCTACTCTACACTTTCGTGGACAAACCTATGCGCCATGTTGCATATGAATGCAAGCGGGCACTCCCAGGTTCGCTTGGGTATGACGTGACATGCTGTGGTTATCGATATAAGCTAATCTCCTCTGTAAAAACAGATTCATCCCTGACAGTGTCCAGTTCCTCGATTTTGTTTTCCTGCCAGATGATCTCTCAATCTGGCCGTGTCATTCCCCAATTTTCCTGTCTGACAAACACTATCATAAATCAATCACATTAGTTTTGTAGAGAACAATGCGTGTGCATCTAAAATAGTTTTTTATGAATCTTCAGCGTTACTTCGTGGATTTCGTCGTGCACAGCGCAAACGAAGCGTGAACTGCAAAAACCAGGAAGCACTACTGTACAGCTGTTTCGACCTGATTTACTCTCATCAGAAGTGCACAACTCCATCGACCCAACTCGGCCCAGTGAATTCAACCCGTGGATTTACCGCGGCAAGTAATCAACTAGCCAGATATGGAGTTTAAGGAATAGGTGATTTCTCCTGATTGTTGTACCCGGGGCAGATTTACTAAAATAATAGAATTTATCAAATAGAATCAAATAGAATTTTATCATGGGTCAAAGTGGAAGCCTATTGAGTCATATAGAACCTACAAAATTAGTTTGTGATTGGTATTAGGCGGTAGTGAATCAATTATTACATTCAGTTACGGCTGTTCGACAGTTTAGTGTTTGTAGGCGTCATCGAATCGCTACTTGTACGAATCGTTGGTTAAAGCATAAATTAATTAGGATGGAACAGATTTCCGGTAAAATAGCCGCAGTATCAGTTTAGGCAGATGTCAACTGGGGTGATCATTTCATAATGGTATCAACAACATACTAGGCAAGCAGTTAGATTTATTCATCACTTGATATTCGAAGATCCGGCGGTATTGTGATGAACTGAGCCCTACTATCTCAGCCTTTCAACAGAAATGTTCAACCATTTCGGTTGCATTACTTTGTTGACTTTCGAACGTTTTTTTGCTACAACATTTCCACGATTTAAAAAATGTGTATGATCTTCTTTGGTTACAATGGAAGACGGGCTGATAGAGAACGGTGAAATTGGTATATTTAAAAATCACGCTTGAGTAATTCAACTTGCTTTAGTCCCATTGATAGCACTCCAATACAGTGTGTGGAATATTTTTAAGTCCCGCCCCCCCCCGAAAAATTATCCAAAGTCTTTCTTTGTAGTAGGTGGTGATTAATGGCTCATTTCCAAGTAAGTATGAACGGCAAGTGTGGTATTCAACCCTCCACTCAAGGGGCTACGCGTTACAGTTCCTGGATTGCTGACTAAAAGTCAATTTAATCGATCAATGAAATGCCACTTTGTTGAAATAGAAGTCGAGTGACTCGGAGAAAATGAACTGCGATTGATTGATGCCCGTTCTTTTGGCGAACTATTTAATCCCCCTGGTATTTTTAAAAATAAACTAACCGGTATTTCCGTGGCTTTATCGCATCTCAGTGATGGGAAAGTTCGACGAACGGTTATCAGTTGAATTCTATGTTTCATATACGATTGCGATTGGTAATTCATGCCCATGCTGTTCACTGCAGAGATCTCTGTTGTATTTCAAACGGTCCAGTCTCGGAACCGTAGCCAGCTAGCAAAGTAGAACAACCGTACGCAGGGTAGGGTAGATCTATTATGACTGATTCACAATCAGTCATGTCAAGCGTATGTTAATCAAGGCAGCAATAGAACTAACAGCCAATCAGGATCGGGCCCATGTCGACCGGCCGTATGGACATGGACAAGTGCGTGAGGTTGATGGATCTGGATAGATATCAATCGATAACATCCGTGGAACGAGCAAATTAACTATGCGCAGGTTGGAAGAATGTACGCAATTACGTCGAAGGCACATATGCAACACTTGTTAATCAATGTTACACGCTTAAATTTGGGAAATGTTTAATTCGATGTCATAAATAACAGAACATCAATGAATTGCATCAAGTATTGTCCGTTGTTCTCTTCAGTCAGCAAAAAATAAAGCTTGCGTTCGTAGTACATCTGGCAGATGACTGCTAAATGTTAGATAGAAGAAGGTGAGGATGAAGTATGGATAACGTTGGAACATCGATTAGTCTTGCTAGTGTTATAGTTCCGAAATGAATGCTGGACTGAGGACACTCACTTAGTCGGAACTACGATGGGAGTACGGGTAAATTGGGTTAAACAAACCAATGGAGTTTCATCTGAAACAGACCAATCATAATTTCGACAGGTACGCAGGATTCATATGCAGATTTTCGGTAATAGTTACAATTTTGCACACAGCAACTCTCTCCCGGAGGTCTTGTTTATTCTTTGCCGTTGTGAGAAACTGCCAATCATAGCACGCGCGCTGAACATAATAATCACAATTTTGAGTAATACATCACAACAATTCAATCTGATGCTGTAAGTTGTCCAGGAATGTTTTCTCTCCAGTCAAAGAGAAGTCATAGTGTGGCTTTCGCACCAGTATTGGGTCGTTTATTCTATCAAAGGCCCTGAAGAATTTCACGTAGGCAGTTTGCTGCTTCCACGCATCGATTATTCTCATCGCTTCATGTCTTTCGCGACAACTGTCATCGAAACCCGTGATGAACTGGTGACAAACTGTTAAATTTCTCAAAATACTGCATCAAGAAGAAGTCAGTGACTATGGATTCCACTACTTTTAAGTGAACAGGACTAAGTACAGCAGTAGCTTGCGGAATCAGTTCGACAGCTACCTTCTTAGCCGGGTCAAATGATATGGTCCACTTACATGTTCTTTGTATAAAGTAGCTGATGGTTTAGGTATATGGTTTGATAAGGATAGTAGGGTTTATGGATGTATGCTTTTCCTATATATAACACGAATAGTTCGCCTTTTACCGATTTAAACTCAAGCTTCACGGTAGTTAACTGAGGATATGGAGCACAGGACAGAGGCTGTGGAAGCTGCAATCCAACTTTTTCAGCTTTGGAAAACACTTTGTAGAACTTATTTTCCAGGGATTTATCCGCTTCGGATATCGCATTGGAAACGCGTCCTGCCTGACTCAAAGCTACTACTATTCGATACTTCACTTTTGTCATGACTCATGTAGATCTTTATGAGCGCTTTAGATCAGCGATTATTAGTAATCCAGTGTTTTTTGATATCTCCGTTTTCCTATAGCACAATTATGATGCGAAGGCTTCTGTCAGACATCCTCTAAACTACCAACTGGAGGAATTCTCCGGTGGCCTTCAATTTCTTTGCGCAGCCACGGCAGGGTGGTGTTCACACATTCGGTTCAACGAAAGACTTGTTGTTGTTGTGCTACTCAAATTTGTACCACAAAAGGAGCTATAAAAAAAGAATATTTTCGACTTTCTTTTTCAAGTTTCACAGGAGCATCAAGCAAGTTGGGTTGCACGGTTTGAGGCGTGGGCGGCTGGTGAAATAGGTTTAGGATACGCACTGGGTGAAGCTTAACATCGATGCGTACCCAAATAATGCAATTCGCGACCAAGTAATTCCATTTGTGTCACATTCAGTAAGTTTCCGGTCTCTAATGGCATATACGTGTAAATAACTGTCCTCTGGATAGTGTACGGTTTTCTTTGGGCAATGAGCTAGCATCTGCGGAATAGACAGTTTTGTCTAAATGTTTCGTTTTCGGATTCTGAGATCATGGCTGTGTCCCTTATTACTATTGTTGCTGTTGTTATTGTTGTTGTTGTTGTTTTCGCTACCATCGCGTTGTGGTGTTTTCTCGACTGCACTGACGCGACTGGAGGCGAGATTATGTTGAACACCGGAGTTTCTCAATCGAACTAGACAGTTGGACCTGTGAACTCAGAGAAATCAACTTCGCCTCCAATCTGGCAAGTAGTTCATTCTTCACATTCTTCTATGCTGCCTGAAATATTCCCTTATACCATACTCCTCATTCGTCTGACAATAAGTATTGGAACCAATCGGAACAGAACCACGTGCAATCTGATTGATTAGTGAATCATCTATTTAATTTGTTTGGTCCAGACCTAACACACAGTGGATGACAGTAATTTGAAAAATATGTGTAGGTTACCTTTAACTTTACCTTTACTCACAAGTTACTAGACTGCAGCTAGTGCGTTATTCTTAAAAACACTCCGACGGTCACTCTTTGTGAGTGATGAACAGTGAGATTAGGATTGGCAAAGATCGAACGGGGTGGATTTAGATCGGTTGGGTGAGTGACCCTGACGGGGTCAACTGGTACTCATAGATCGATTCCAAAGAAAAGCAAAACATGCATACTGGTGTGATTCAAAAAATTGACATAGAACTGGAGTTCAGAAAGAAATCCGTAGTCCAGTTAGAAATAGAAGTACAGAGCTCATATGAATGCTAGTGGAAAACAGCGTGATATTTTCTTCACAATGGTATCACATTATTGATTGCACGAAAAAGAAAACAAGCAAGTGACCCGTGTGGGTATACCGGAAAAACTAACATGTGTGTATGTTTGTGGGTGGGTGGATGGGTTGTGGGATGTATATATTTCTCTTACTCGCTGAAAAACCAAGTTGGTTAACCAATCAATCACGTGATTTGATCGATTCTGCGCTTACAATATGCCATGTGATTGCATTGACGGTTAGCATATTTCTATGTTCCTGGTGTTAAGGTATATCTGCTCGGGAGGGAGATACAGAAAACCAAAATGTGTAAATGGAAGCGGATTCGAAAGTTATTTAAAATAAAAAGGTTGGTAAATATTTCTCCCCTGACAGCTCTTTGTTTCTATCTAATGCTCACCATACTCACGAAATTTTCCGTAGCGCTAGTTTCCTCTTTTGACAATGAATTGTGATTTAGGCGATCGATATTTTACGTATGATAAAAGACGTATTTTATCCTGTTTCCGAAGTCACATGCTTTTTGTGAGGATTTTGTACGTTGGTGCTGAAGGATATATTGAAATTTCCTGAGACGCAGAACTGCGTGTGTGTGCGTGTGTATGCTTGTGTGTGTAACAAAAGGTTTTTTACGATAAATTCACCTCTGAACATATTTCGTGTGCATCTTTTCGTTTTCCGTTGCAAACAGAAAAACAAACCAAATGGATGGAGAACAACAGACGGGCAGCAAGTGAGTGCATATTGCAAACTTATTTGAGGGAGCTAAACAGTCAGAATAATTTAAATCTGATCTGAAGTTAATTGTATTGATTGTCAGGATGTTAGTGAACATTTTGATATTTTTCGTAAATAATGATATTTATTGGAAATCATTCATGAAATAAATTTAATCACCCTCAACCCCGAGTCAGAAGCTATGTGGAAAGTGTGAGCGTGTTTACCGACCGGGAATCGGCAGCAGCGGTAGCAGACGACGAAGATGGCACCGCTTTGTACACGGGGTCAAGCAACCAATCTATTCAACACTGGCCGGATGGAAACTAACTTGTGTGACAAAAGGATTATCTTTTTGTATTACATGATGAGTATACTGTATACTAAAGGGACGAACTCCACAATCCTGAAGACCACTGTAGAATGGGGATTGGAAACCATTCATCCATAACAAGACTTGCTGTGATTATCTGTGTCAGTCCGACAAGGTTAGAAAAAGAAGGAACAGCGAAGTAAAGGTATTCTACAAATATGCAGTTTTTGGAATTAACACAGGATCTAAACACCATCGACACCGTCGACAGGTTTTGGAGTGACTTGGCTTTGCAGGTGACTTACCGTGAGCCTGTGAAATGGGAGGAGGGAGCAAGAAGATAAAATCTGCGGAGCAAACTAAAGAGAGATTTTAGCGGTCGAACGTTGCGATAACCCTGTGATGTAAAAGTGATTGAGGAGGAGATGTTAGGGACGAAAAAGTGACAAGTCGAACTGATTGATGTTAACCTCGGCCCACAGCTGCCAAGAAGAGGAGGAAGTAGAGAATGTTCCAGGCCATCACATTGTGATCACAATATTCCATAATGTGACCAAGATGAGCCATGTCCAGTGTAAGATACTGAGTGCGAATAAAGACCGTTTTGCTCGGGAAATCTTCCCAGATGCATACCAGGAAGGTTCGCTGATCGACAATGATCGACCGATGAAGGAGAAAAGTAGGGATCAAGTACAAATGAGATGAAAAGAAGTGAAAAAAATCCGAAGGAACATCAGAATTAAAGGAATTACGTTTGCAGGAAACAAATATAAAGTTCAATTGATACAGTACTGAAAACTAATCGAGTTTCGCGCCGAATGTACGGTTGTACTGGAGTTTGGAATTAAATCAAGCAGAAGCAGATCATCGATCATGCATTATAATGGCAGGAGGAGCATGAGACATGCTCTAAGGTAAAACCATTTGCAAAATCACAGAGTTTGGGATAGAAGGTCGTGCTGAAGAAGAGAAGGTGGAAATAGCACGAAGTTTCATGGAACGCCTAAGTTCACTAGGATCGAACTCATAATGTCTTCATTAACACGAACCGAGATCAATCGGTCACAAGGACAACTTCGTGTTCAAGTGATGAAACAAACAAAGTCAAAACTTGGGGATTTCTGTGTGGAATTCTCCAAACTACGTTCGGTTGAGAATTGTGTAAACTTCGAATGGGTGCAGATTCAAATCACGACGGGATCAATAGCGAAAGACCAAATGTGTGAGTTGTATGCCACCCTAAATCCACTGTATTTGTGGTAGCCTAAGCCATGTTAGTGGTCGTTGAGAATCTCTCGGTATTTCAGGCGACGGGGAAGTTTCTTCTTAGCCACTAATTTCGGGACCTTGAGTAGGAGTGAAAAAAGATGTATTGCGTGAACGCCGTGATGGGCTGACATTCTTGGCTCTAAAGGGAAAAAATCCACAATCCCGCAGACTACTGTACAACGGGGACAGGAAACCAAAACTTGTTGATTATCTGCTCCAGTCGGGCAAGGTCGGCAAAAGGAGGAACAGCAGAGTAAAAGTATTGCACAAATATACATCTGGGAGCNTCTCAACTGATGGATGGAATGAGAAGCAAACTTTAAGGGAAAATGCTTTGGCAAAGGATCAGAGAAAGCAGCTACCTCGAGGGTAGATGTAGAGTTGTTTTTAGTCTTACGACGAACAAACTTGTCTTTCTTGGAATGATCCTCATGAACTTCGTACACGTTATCAATCAAAGATAAAGCACCTAGGTATCACAGGTCCCTGAAGATTATCCTAACAGATAACTAAATGTCACGCACCTTTCACAGGTGTCACATAAAACTGGCATCGTGTCAATGAGTCGTGCAATGACTGATTGATTGATTGACTGACTGACTGACTGACTGACTGACTGACTGACTGACTGACTGACTGACTGAATGAATGAATGAATGAATGAATGAATGACCGCGGCTGAGTGATTGCCTGATCTATAAACTGAATAACCGAATGAATAAGTGAAATTGTAATTAGGCAAGCCTGTAATGTGATGCTGTTTGGTATTCCTGTGAAATATCACCTCAACGAGTTAGTAGGAAACAATAGGACAACTAGTCCGTTTAATGCACTAAGTGTTACTTACTGACTGTGTCTAGCTGAAGTTTACATTTTGATGCCATAGCTATTTGATGTCACCATAAAGTCACGTTCGCCAGCACACTGTTGAGACATCTAAGCAATTCAGGATAAACCTTGTTAAACCATTCTTGTAGTAACGTATGCCCAATCGTTTGAAATTTTTCTATCAATCCCGTGCAATCATCACATAGGTTTCATATATGAAAATTAAATATCACACGAAAAGGCTTTGAGCTATTTAATCGAAGATTGACGGTTCAATCCAATCTCCATAAGTGTACACACTCGCACACAATATTGCCAACTGTCAAACAAGGTGGGGTTCTGCTTACTGGTCTACATCAGCAGTTACAAAACTCCTTGAAATCGCTCCTAGATTAAAGCATCTTCTGTTTATCTGAGTTATGTGATTCCATTTATGCGAATTCATTCATACAGAATGATCAAAATCAAAACATCGACACCGACACTGACACAGATTTCCCTGGAGGCAAGAAAAAACAAACAAACAGGAAACGATCTTTTTCTCCAAACTGTGTCGCATGAAAGAGCCTTGATGAAACCATAGTGAATTGAATTTTTACGAAATCGGAGAATTTTCAGGATACCAAGTATCGACTTCGTCATTCGCAATCATGATAACGTTCCTGAGCCTTTGACCATTCTGCGATTGGAACAAGATCTAGATGCAGTTCGAAGGTGGTCAGATAATTGGGATCTATCACTGAATCTAGGTGAGTGTCAGCTCT
>UZAN01040464.1:31716-51053 GCA_900618425.1 Echinostoma caproni | reverse complement strand
CATAAAGACAACCAAATCACTTGGGTGCACGATGAACGGGTGTAGAATTTGTCACACTTTAGGCAGGTCGCTACTAATCATTTTTGACGTTGAGATTATTGAGCTTAATCCACAAGTGATGGGCCTCGTCATATTGGGTGTAAATACCTTTACCAACATTTTCACAATTTCACTCCGAAAATAACGAATCTGCTTTTTTCTGCCTTTCCCGCACATGTCAGCGATAGTGCGATACCGAGGAAAGAATTCCCGGAATATTTTGCAAATTGTTCTATCAACGGGAATGCTGAATTTTCTGAACAGTTTCGAGTAAGTGTGACACCTGTTTCTGATCGTAAAATATTCCCATTGATGAATAAGAACACGGAGGAAACGGGAATCAATTTCTTATAGATATATCGCTTCAGACATGTGCATATATAGTCCTATTGATTAGTAGAGTAGTACGAGTCCTAAGATGGTGTGAAATGTGTGTGTGTGTGTGTGTGTGTGTGTGTGTAGGGATGACAAAAAGCTATGGGGCCACGCTAATTGGATGCGGAGAAGCAAGGTAAAGTGTGTGAACTGGACTCGATGCAAAAGGTGTCGGTCCGGTGGTAACGTCACCAAATTATCACATCGGGGGACGTGTGTTCAAACCCCACCATCACCGCCTGACTTTCCCCATGGCAGCCCTTTGATTGGTCGCTTCCCCCTTCCTGAAAGTTGTATCTTTGTGTATTCAATAAAAAGAAAGTAAAAGTAAAAACAAAAAAGGAAAAAGAAAAAAGGGGAGAGACTGGAAAATTTGCATTCCAATAAAATAAAAACGGAATTTAATGAACGGTCAGGCTTATAGAACAAAAAGGATCTGTAGTCCTGGGCTCCCGAATGTTGAGATGACCAACTACTAGAGATCCCCCTGAGGAACAAATACGAAGACTGAACAGAAGGTTCCCGGATGCACAAAAAGATTTATTTATTATACAAAAAATAAGCAATACATTTTCTCGAAGTACTCTCCACTAGTGTTCATGCATTGGGTGAAACAGCTCGACCATATCGAAGCGGGTAAACCTTCGACCAAATCACTAAAGGCTTCCACTGCAGCTGTTAGTGACTGGTATCTGATTCTGCGCATCATACACTTGACTTTGGGAACTAAAATGTCACGCGGAGCTAGTTCTGGACTGTGGGGTGAGCAACCAATCTCCTGGATACGTTCTGTAGCCAGAAAATCGCTGATGACATGGGATCTGTATACAGGTGAGCTGTTATGGTGTATCAAAGTCCCTCGTGCTTGAGTTCTTGGTCGAGGCCTGACAACAGCGTCCAGCGCTTTCGGGAGACATTGAGCGGCGTACCAGTCTCTGGTGACTGTGTTTTGTTGTGCTAGCAGTGCAACAGACAAATATGGCCGGCTTTGGTCAAGAACACAACCACCATCTTTTTTGTCACTCTGCGATCGCGTCAGAATTTCTCAGGCGGTGCCCCACTAACTGGAGTCCACTGAGTCGATTATTGCTTGGTATCTGGGTTGGAACTGTACACCCAGGTCTCATCACCTTTGATGATCTCTCAAAGTGCATTGAAACGTCCACCATGAAAAATGGCAGACATGGCGCGGCCCCAACTCACTGAGCTGATGGGGTACCAGCCTGCTCAAACCTGTCTGAGGCCGAGTTTCCAACGTAAGATTAGGAGGATTGATTCCGACGAGATCCCATCGCTTTCGCCTACTGTGCCACTGTCACTGAAGGCGCATCATCACCAAAGGCAGCTTACAAACGATCAGCACTCGGCCGCTGTTTTAAACCACATTTAAATTTGTATAAGATCATCGCCCACCAGTAACACCGACTTATACTCGGAGTATGACGAACCCAATGACTTGTGAGCTGTGCTCGATTGTGTTGATATTTGGTTCTGTGTGAGTTGCAATCACCGAACAATAGATTCACAATATCAGATCATAGTTCACGTTTTCCTTGCCCCCGGTCATCTGCATCTCGTACTCGTCGTGCACTGTGTATCTGGACACGTTTTGTTTAGCCCTCGCATATTCCAACGATCTTACATTCCACTTTACTTACCATACCACTTAGTGGAGTCTGCCAATGGAGATCCGATTTGTCTCCACATTTTCATTCACACCGGTTTGCTCGACTGCACAAAATTTCCCTGGAAGCATAGCACCGGTTTCGCGGTTCTTGCCGCTCGTCAGGCATGCGTAATACTTTGTCACTCTATTCATATCCTTGTATCTACGATGTGTAATATCGTCACAATGTATATATTTATATACATAATGTATATATATATATACATATATATATATATTGAAACAAACGAACTAGAATATTTCATGCTAGACGTAATGGTGTCTGCAAGGGTCATGGGGGACACCGCGTATTTCACCAGACGTTCGGGAAAACAACACAACCAATGTACTGACCAAATCTGAATATTGTACACCGAGAGTTGTCGGCGCATTTGCGTGAATCGGATTTTCTTGGTTGTTTCTTTTATTAGACCAATGTGTGTGTGACGGTGTTTGATCCCGCAGAGACCACTTCGATGAAAGCCGACCTGATCGTTTCAGTCAGATTTAAGGTTTTATTATGGAAAACATTTACAGCTTGTTGGTTTTCTTGTCCTATTGCATTTTTCGCATAATTTGATTGATTAGCGGATCACAAAGAGATGAGGAACGTATACAAATCGAAATACGTTCGGATTGCGAGTCATGTATCACGGTCACAATTGAAGCAGAGAATAGCACTAGCAGTCGTACGGTGGAATCTCCCCCCACCAAGTGGCACGGAGTAGCAGCTAGTCTATTGAAAAAATTCAATGCGATCAAATAATTTGTAGAAAGAAACGTCATTGGTCAAACAAGTCTTCGTCAGTGGTCTGCTTGCATTCTTGATACCATACGGCTTTCCTCTAAACCGCACGGTTTCTAATTATTCGGCACTTTTGATCTGTTGTTCGTTATCCAGAAACCGTAACTTGTTTCACCGTGTTTGGCGCCATCTCCTAGATTAAGATCGCCACAACTCTGCTCTCTCAAGATAGTCTCGGAAATTTGACCTGCCATCCTGCTTGGCGTTCGCAACGCCAACGAGGCGTTCTCATCAGTAGGTGCTTCATGAGTATTGAATATTGATTTCGAGTCTCCGTATCTGGCAACGTAGTATCACTGGGCTAGCTTTATTGGACCTCTTCTGTAGAATCCTCAATCGAACTACGAGGCTCATTGAAATGCATTTGATCGATGAACTGTCGCATTTGTCAGGTCGGTGATCTCCACCATAGCTTGGCCAATCTTTCGGGTTACAATTCATCTTGCTGGTCTCAGATCATTTCCCCGGAAGTACACGACGTCACTCGAATCAACGCATTGTAATGATTATTGTAAATGGTTTGCTTAGAACAGTTTCTCAGATTTTTCTGTGGTGGTGGCATGTGCCGCATTGATATATTGCAGCAGCAATTCGTCCCAGAGTATTTCCAACTCTGAGTATATTTTCGGACTTGAAGATGAAATGGTGCACTTCACCGTTTTCATCAAATTTCCCGCTGCACCGTTTGAGCAAAGATGATGTGGTGCTGAGAGCAGACGTCGGCAACCTATACTGTCCAGTCACGTTTTCATCAACACTTCAGACACCTGCAATCCGTCATCGGTCATTAGAATTTATGACACTCGTTCTCGACTAAAACACTTTCGTGGAACCCGCTTTACAAAAGATGTATTGGGTGTTCTGCTTCTATTTTGGGTACAAACCGATGAGAATCGGTACATGATAATGGTCAAGAAACGGATCATGGAAGTCTGCGAGCACGGAGTGCCAAAGCAAGCGGCTTTGTGGCCATGGTACCCAGTTATTCGGCGTTGACTTCTGCTCTTGCAGGCAGGCCTTGCAGTTCATGACTGTTAGACCGATATCTTTCTCTAGGCTGGGCCACCAACACATTTGCCAAGCCAACGTTTCTGGAAAACAAACACTTTTTTCTTGCTTCTTTTTCATTTTTACTTCCTTTTATTGAATATGGAAAAATACAATTTTCAGGAAGGGGGAAGCGGCCAATCAAATGGTTGTCATTCAATACACACAAATGGGGAAAGTCAGGCGGTGGTGTTGGGATTCGAACACACATCTCCGAGGTGATAATTTGGTGACGTTACCAGTTATATCATTCCATTGAGCCGGTTTTTTTTCTGTTTTTGTCGAAGTCTTTGAATAGACTCACACGTGCAAAATTGTCTATTTTAAATCGCCGTCATTATTGTGATATCGTTCAATAGGAAATTCAACACCCTGTTCAACGAGTTCTAAGTTCAAACACAAGCATTCTACAAATACATCTGTGCTGTTCAGTGCTGGCATTGCTGTCACCACCACCACCACCACCACCACCACCACCACCACCTTCCTCTGCGGCCAGTAAAACCGATCCATACTCGGAATGTGAGCATTGTAATTGTTCTGTACACTTGTGATGACCATATGTGATCCCCGTACGAGTGGGCGACCGAGACAGCCAGCTTCGGTGTCACGTGAAGTATTCATACATCGTCAGCTTCGCCGTTGGATTGTGTGAAAATGAGAAATAAAACAAGATCAACAAGTGTCGTGACAAGTGTTTCACCGGTCTNCACCCACCACGACGAAGTGCCTCCAGTGCGGCGCCCTTGCTGAAAAGGAAAGGAAAAAGCTCATCTCCTTTCACCTCACAGGCGAACAAGGGACACGTATCATGAAGGTGTTTCATAGTACATTGAAAATCCCATTCTGAAAAGGGGTCCAGCTATTGATCATCCAGAGCACGTTCAAATGCAGTCACGCTTCCTAAATTTGCTAATTCCTTTGACAACCGGTTCCAACTGTTCACTACTCTGTTACTGAAGAAAATGTATCTAACAACCAGGTTGCACCGCTGCTTATGTAGTTTGTACGCGTTCCCCTTAGTTCCTTGGTGGATAGCCTACTGGAACATGCTCTCTTTCCTTATTCCCGAAAGCCCCTTCACAAGGTCTTCAGTAAGTCACCACTTATTTTTCTCCTTTCTGGCGGAAAGAGTCCCAGGTCTTTTAGCCTGTCTTGGTATGACTTACCCTTTTGATTTTCAATCATTCGAGTGGCTAGTCTTTGGACTTTCTCTAAACACGCTGCTTCCTATTTGAAGAAGGGTTCCCAAACTGCAGCTTAGGACAATTTTGCACGTGTGAGTCTATTCAAAGACTTCGACAAAAACAGAAAAAAAACCGGCTCAATGGAATGATATAACTGGTAACGTCACCAAATTATCACCTCGGAGATGTGTGTTCGAATCCCAACACCACCGCCTGACTTTCCCCATTTGTGTGTATTGAATGACAACCATTTGATTGGCCGCTTCCCCCTTCCTGAAAATTGTATTTTTCCATATTCAATAAAAGGAAGTAAAAATGAAAAAGAAGCAAGAAAAAAGTGTTTGTTTTCCAGAAGACAATATTACAAGATGGAGCTCACGATGAGATTTAGCAGATGAACCGTTCCGATTAATCTGGGAACGCACAATTAGAGTGGCCACATATTTCCTAGCACAAATAGAACGGGATTTAAGAGATTAGTTACACCGCCCCCTCTCCCTCCCTCCATCCCCTGTCACCCACACCGAGGCCACCAGGGGGGGGGACAGTGGAGGCATTCGCACTGAAACGAAATTCTTTTCGGTCAGTTGATCACTGTCGAGGATGGTATAAGACCACGCATAGATTTCGTTAATGCACACAAAGCAAGCATGTGAATTTTATTTATCGGTCTCTTTATCAACTAAAAACGCTATACATGTAACATTTTTTTTAGAATTATCTCACAGAGCTTTACCTTATTTTCTACCACTCCATTTTTTCTCTGTCTCTCTCTCTCTCTCTCGATCAGAAACTGGACATTCTTTCCACTGATAATAAGGAAACAGAAGGATTGACATCACTTATAGGAGTTCAGCTTGACAATCTGACACGAAATGGGTTTCCTAATGCAATTCCTTGTAAGTTGCAAAGTTTTGTTGTTCCTTTTTGACTCATCATGAGGGGGGGGGGACGAAGTAAAGAAGTCCAAAGCTATGTTCCCATACATCTCAAGACTATCTGGTTCTGGTTTTCGGGTACATTACGTGGTGGAATGTACTTCATCTTATTGGATTATACTTTCGCAATAATGTTCACGAGGCAAACGGTTGCACTCACCCATCTACCTTCGTGCGACATTATACAATGAATGTCAGCACGCATGTACCAGCTCGATCAGTAATCAACAGGTCTCAGAAAGAACTACACTTTGTTTCGCGCTGTTTGCCTTGGGCAAACTTGAATCGACCACAAAAGTGTTTGGTTTGACTAGTGGTTCCATTGTGAGATCAACTGTGTTTCTGTTCTTCATCAATCAATCAATCAACCAATCAGGTACTTTGGGTAGTTCATACATTACTAATTCGAACTGATCACCCGCATGGACCAGTAAGATGGTACCAGTAAAAAATGAGCTTGTACTCTAAACATTGTTTTCTATGTCAAGCATAAACCTCGCTACTTAATATCTGTTACTTGTATCGGCTGTAAATTTCTGTCATTCGATAACTGCTTACATTGACGAAAATGACTCCCACACTTAAAGATTGCAGTCAAAATCATATTGAACTGTGGTCTCAATTCAATTATGTGATGATGGGTCCATCAGACGGTCAGTACATAGAAAGGCAACTTGAAATGGGCAATGAATTCATTTCTGTAGCTTTGTACCACTCAGTATGAAGGAGAATCTCATACTCTGTTTGGCCAACAGAACTAGAAGAATTTGCACGAAGGACATATTGGTTGAAAAACTCCAAAAATGCGGAATATCTTTATCCAGCATGAATACCTGAAGCGCTTGGCGGAATCTGAGATGCAGCGACAAGAGGCGTTTCCTGAGAGGGCAATAGGTGAGAAGAAGTCTGTATAAATTTCTTTACCGTTTAAAGGCGACACCTTGACAGACAAATGCTATCAACAAAACGTTCTACGCGGCTAAGCTTCAAACTAAATTCACATCTAGCCTGCTGGCGTATCTACGGTTGAAGCATAGAATGTGCGGTTCTGCTATCTCTTTCAGTATTTACTCTTTCACTTGCTCCTGTGGAGCAAAGTATGTTGGCCGCACGACCAGGCGTCTGTCCGAACGCATCCGTGAGTATCACCCTTTTTAGTTGCGAAGTGAAGCAATTAATACAATCACAAGTGCATTCGTATCGCACCTTGTCAAGTTAAATCACATTGTAAACGTGACCGAAGCGTTCCGACCCCTGTATAGAGTTAAACCGGGACGATGTATAGACACGTGTGATTCCGTATACTAGCCACGGCGGAGGTAGTTTCATTCGTCTCCATAACCCCCTCTGTGTGTTCCGAAACACTTTGTGGAAGCATTCAAGCTCCCATGGCCGGATTGCCGACAAGTAATCTGTCACGAAATGTCAGAACAAATGATAACTGGGGACCAATTATGAAAAACAAACTTGAATTTTTTTGCCCGGTAAATCCTCCCCATATTTATTGTGTTGTAATGGCATGATTAAGGCACACTCTGAAAGCGAGCTTGTTTGCCAATTTGTGTTCTCATTTTGAGCTCCGTGAGATTCTGTTTAAACGTTATCCGTCTTTCTCCACTACGTATTACGTATCAAGACTGAGTGACGGTGCTACTTAGCAATCAGTAGTAACGTGTTCCGTACCAAAGTGTAAATATCCTATGGGATTTTATAAGCCAAGTCTTTGTAAATTTTCCCATGGTAAAATTTGAATTTGAATTTGTGTAGTATACAGAGTAGACCGAAATTGTAAATCGTAAATCTTAATCTCAGACGAAAAAAGGAATTGCGCTGATAATCTGATTCCGGAATCGCTCGGCACTGAGTTGCAAGAAGAAGAAGCAAGGCCCACATGAATGGCAGTTCGTTTATCGAAATAAATCAGCGGGATTAAATAATATGGAAATAGAATTATCATTGCTCGAACGGACGTCAGCCAATCGTCGTCCTTGTTCACTTGACTTCTGTTTGAACAACGTGGTCTTTGACTGGTCGATCCTACTGGCCTGTGATTCGATGTCCAGAAGCTGTAACGCGTGGCCAATTGGCTGACGCTTTCTCGGGAGATTGGATCAACACTAATAATTCCTCTATTCGGTGAGCAATCGCTAGCCCAAACACATGAAACGGTGTTCCAACGATTTGCGTCTGTCGGTTTCAGATCAATTGAACTGTCTCGTGTACAGATCAGGCAATCTTAACGGTTTACCTCATTGAAGCCCACTTAATCGAGAGCGTGACTAGCAAAACAACTGACCGAGATGCTTTATTTTTACACACCAAAAGAGTACGGTAAGAAACGGTGGTCGGTTATTGGATAGAACGAGCTGGCGCGGCAGTTGACCAATGAGATGCGCTCAATGAATCTAAGGCCAATCACAATGTCCCATAGTTTCCCAGATTCCATTTTATGTGTCAGTTTCTCAAGGGTATCTTAAAATGGAATAGTAGAGAGTATAATCGGACACGTAGTTGGGAGAAACCGAGAAAAAATTGTGAGAACGAATGTCGACTAATATCATGAAAGATAGTTCGCTATCAATAATCATTTTTGCGTGAAATGAAACGGGATTTTCTTGGCCTGATCTGCACAGCTTTATGTGAGCTCCACAATCACTTTAAGTGGACTGGGAAGAAACATACGGAGGTATCAAGTTCAACATGGCAGTTGGGGCAAAAATCACATTTCGAATAACTAGTGGTTTGCACAATACGCATTTGGGTTGCTATGTCTTTTCAGGCTAAATAGAAGAGTGAACAAAATGCTACATGTGTCTTCCATCTAGTCTTGTGATGTGGATGTTGTTTCGAAATTTGGTGCATAAGGGACAGTGTTGCTTAACCACAAACAATAGCCTTACTTGGAGAGGAAAACACCAGCAAAACAAACGTGTTTAGATCAACGCCAAATGAGAACAGTTGTACAAGGGTACCAGAAGATGGGCAAGTGAGAGATCAGGAATATGCAGTATGGAACAAATGAGTGCACAGTGCGTTTAGGTGGGTAATAAGAAAAACTTGTGTAGTGGTATATAAAACCTCGGAATAACACGCTGCAACTTTGGAAAAGAGTCAGCAATACCCGAGCATAATTCGTAGTCTAAGGCATAAGTTACTCCGAAATATTTTATCAATTAGACATTTGGTATTGCTCTCTTATTAGTAGCTAAAGGTGAACAGTAATTTCCAAATGAAGATGAACGCCTCCCTGAAAAGAATAAGAAGATAGTGCTATTTTGGTGAGATTTGCACGATAAGTATTCCCAAATGGGGAAAATCGATTTGTGCTCCAGGTTCTGGACATTCTGGATGTGTGTGCTTTGAGTGGACACTATCCACCCCCACCCGCTCTCATTTATTGGATCAAGTAACGATAAACTTAAGCACAATATCAGAAGGTCAGCTACCTAAAATTCATGCTATTTTTCAGCAGTCATAAATCAGAATTTTTCGGTCCATACTACATCTACACGGCATTCATTTTAGCTCAAAGACACTATTTCTCAAAAGTCAGCATCATGATATCACGACTAGGTCCTATGGGTGATATGACCAACCTTTATCCCTAGTCTAAAGATAGATCAGCGTGGGAGCGCAACGGCAGTCGGTTAGTGATCATCTTCAGGGGACTACGTAAACATGCATTTATCGATCAACTAGGACCAAACAATAGAATGGGCCAACCAAACCGCGGTCTTAATTGAGTGATTGATTGATTTGATTATTGTCGAATTGGGACATTCGCCTGGTGAATCGGTCGGTAAGCCTAAAGGTCACTGGACGTGATCTTTCGCATCGACTGACGGTTCGAACATTCTGTCGTATTGCTAGAGTGCTCTTTGGGTAGAATTACGTAAAGTGCAATCATTTTTTTCCCGTGAACTGGCAATATTTTTCAACGTATTTGGCATAAATTAATCTGATTTTCTTTCCAGATGATCAGCGTCGCGTAATTCTCGGTTGTCGCGGTCCATCGTCCCAGGTAGATACAGAATGCAAAATAATAATAATAATAATAATAATAATATGAATTACAACAGGTTAATTTTACCATTATGAATACTTTTCTAAGGTGATCTTCGTGGTGTCCTGGATTTGACTGCATTGCTTTTTGTGCATGCATGTCTATGACCTGTTTTATTGACTGATTGACCAATGCTGATTGCTGTTACACACGCACGCAAGCACGCACTCCACCAAAAAACCAGTCGACTACAGCCAATCGGGTGTTGGATTTGTTTTGCCCAGTGCGATCGATATGATTAAATCTATAGAATTATTTCAGTTTAGCCAAAAATAATCCATTTATTCCTGAGAGAAAACTGATTTGGGGCGAAATCATTTTGAGGAAGGAAGACTAGTTCAAAAGTGCTGTGTTAACTGGGGGTTGCCAGATGCCACTAGCTTCCAAAGGACTCACGTTCGGTGCCGAAATTCAAAGAGTTTGCACTTATTATTCGTCGTATTTAATATACTGGAAGAAATTTTGCTTGAAGCTTATCTGTTGTTCAAATCTATCCGCTGATCGTCCATAATTAATCGGCACTTATTTTACTAACGCTAACTTTGCGGACAGAACAAGTAGGCTATATGAAGATCATAAGGTTCCATGGATATTTAGGGCCAATGAATCCCTGATAGTTGGATAGATTTCTTTGATAGCTGTTGAATACGGTGGTAGATCTCCTCCGCTCACAGAGCACTATGTGTGGTCGTATGCTGCATACCAATTCCCTGGGTTTTTGTAGTAATCGAATTAGGTACGGATTACAGATTACAAATCTCGGTCTCAACTGAAGCACCGAATAGCAATGGTAGACAGAAATCTCCCGTCACCGAGAGGCCGAAGAAGGCCAAAGAAGTAGAAGTTTTTTATTGAGAAATAAATAAATGATAATAAATAACGTAAAATAAAACTTTTATAGGTTATAAGGGTCTCTACCAATGGCCTGCTTGTATTCTTGACGTCTGTCTGGCCTGCACGACTTCTGATTGGTCGACACTATTGGCTTATGGTTTGTTGTTCACAAACTGTAACGCGTCGCTCCGTGGTTCACATTATCTCGTAGATTAGAATCACTACAGTCTTCTACACTCTGACTACCCTCGACCTGACTTAATCCACATGTCGATTGATTTGCCTGTGTGTAGCCGCTGTTGTGTGCTTCGACCTATTTGTGAGACACGATGGACTTTGAATAAATGATAAAAAACCGAAGAGACGGAATTTACCCATCCGACAGACACACCACAGTTTACTGGTTCTGAGATACTACTTGTACCTTTCAACTTGTGTTTTTGGACATCGTCTTTCACGAACCTTCCCCTTTGGCAGGCAGAGTAACCGGTTGGTGCATTTATCACGGTACTGGTTGCTATTATTGTTGCAAATGAAAATGAAGGAAACAGAACCATTACCGGGGTTTCAGTGAATAACTAAAAAAATACGATTACGGTTCCCTTGGGTTCCGTTTAGATGCTTCTCAGTAACAGTTACGGTCGAAATGATTCAATCAGTTATCGGGTGAGGAAGGCAGTGGTTTTTTTTTTTTTGGGGGGGGGGCTGCACATCAACGATTCAGTTTGGCGTTTGTCTCCAACTGGTTTCTAATTGATTGTTCCAGGAAATATATGAAGCAAACTGTTCAGTTTCGTATGATGCACCTGTGGTGATTGTTCACGAATATGGGATGGTACCAGGCACTCCACCTGACACACACACACACACACACACACACACACGCATCACACATCAGAACTGCAGAATCCTAACTTCGTCGTCTTGGTGAGTTTCAGTTTCAGTTTATAAAAACATATAGTACCAAGCAGTTCCTTTCAATCTGGTGAACACGTGACCTGATTAACTGAATGTGAGAAAGCTGAACCGGGGCAACTGAACGGTTGAAAACCCCCAGCTGATTTATTGAAGCTGCTAGTGGTATTGATTCGTTTGCGTTTTCTGATAGAATTAACTAGATCCGTGACTTGTCTATTTCTTACCTGGTTTCATTGAGTCATCAGTGTGAATCCGGTTTCACTTCTTTCGTATATGAGAGTAATTCCAATTTAGCAGATGTGTTTCTAGGACTCGTTGAGAGAAAACTAAGTGATAATATTTCCAAGCCCACCATGTACAAACGCTATTTCGACGAAATTTTTTTCTTACAGACAAAGAACATTTTAAAACACTTTTACAGCATTTTAACTCAGTTCGTCCATACCGTTCTGTATCTCATGAGGTAGAAACCAACAACACTCTAGCGTTTCTAGACATAAAAGTTACGAGGCCACTAAATAGGGTATCAGAGTACTCAGTTTTCCGAAAAGCGACATGGAATGGTAAATACCTACACTTTCCCATCCTCCCGCCATGGGTTACAAACGTGGCCTTGTGAGAACCCTATTTGATTGGGTGAGAAACATTTGTCCTCCAAACACACTAAAGGAAGAAAAAGGGTTTATAGATATTCACAGTAAACCCTTCCCAAAAAATAACCTTCCCAAACGTTAGCAAAGACATATTCTACTTAAAGCTTGCTTTCAAGGGTGACCACATTTACAATGATGTGCGCCATAAGTTGATTTCAGCTCTGGAACGTACATTCCCAGTTGCTCAGCTCACACTCATTGCCTCTACTCGTGGAATTGATCTGGACAAATGTAAACATGGCTGACAAATCTGTTTTGTCTCACCCACTGTATACCAGTACCTCTGCGGTTGTGGTGACGCATACATAGGCAGAATAAACCGCCGGATCTCGCAACGGATGACCGAACATATTCGAAAGTCAGGACTTCCATGCAGGTTTGGACTGATATTTTTTTGATGAACAGCAGACGGGTAAACCCCATAGTCACGAGGACCTGCTGTTCAGTGATTGAAATCGGCAACCCAAGCCCCGGAACTTGGAGTGGCGAACCACATAAGGCCTCGCTGGTTAAGGTGTGGTATTGAACCGGAAGACAGCAGAGCTGCCTACCACCAAAGTCGGGTAGCGGTGGCGGGGCTCGAACCTCGGAACATAGGGTCCAAAGCAGGCCGGTGACAGCGACTAAACCACTGCGGCACCACCACTTATTTGCCAACGAACCTACAAGGCCGGATTGATATTTCGCATTTAACTGACAATTACTTGTGAGTAGTGGTGTGGGATAATTTGTTTTTATTGATTTAAACTGACTAGCTTACAGACTTCACCTTCACGCACAATCCTCAGTTCATCGATTCAACCATACACTCGGAAGCACTAGATTCGAGTTTCGCTCTTATTACAGCTCATCAGTAGTGCATATCCACCGTCCTATACGGGATTTGAAAGTGGTTGATGAAATCCAGCACCCAACCGATAACTGATAATCAGACGATTACGAGAAACCCAAGGTCATCTGTTGTAAAACATCTCGTGACAACAAGACACACGGTTGACCCCAGTTCATCTTACAAACCACTTTTACCTAATCGCAATGCTAAACTCTTGGCAATTAGTGAGGCGCTGCTTATTCGATTACATCAACCGACCTTATAAACACAAAAGCTTTTGATACAATCAATCCGCTTACCGTGAGGTTGACCTTCTACTTCTATATTTGGTGATCTTTGTATGCATGTACACGTTCATTCACCATAACTGAGTAACCCCATGTGCTATATATATAGTATGCTTGTTTGTTTTAAGTGCACAATTGAGAAGAGTAAACTAAATGTTAACATCTCGCGACATTTGTCTTCTTTCTATATTGATAATTCCAAATGTTACGGAACATTTGAAAATCTCTGCCTATTCCGATTGCCGGTTTACCATCTCCCCCCCCCCGATGTGTACTTGACCCCTGTGAACGTGTGTGTGTTTATTCGAAGGACCCCAAACCGGAAGATTATATCAACGCCTCGTTCATTTACCACATCCCTCCGGTCAACACGTGGCGTGCGGAATTGGATTTTGACAAAATTGATTATATCGCCACTCAGGGTCCCATGAAATCGACTTGTGGAGACTTTTGGCGCATGATTGTTGAACAGAAAGCCACTGGAATAGTGATGCTAACCAAGTGAGTTCAAGCATTCGCTGCATACTGTGGTAGTCTTATTACTGATTGTACCGTTTCAACGCACACGTCATTGCTCATTGATTGGTTGGCTTGTACCGACTGTATCAGTGTTTTGCTTCAATCAATCGGAATTCTGTATTGAACTGTTCTTGCTAACCACTACGACTGCGGATAATGCCTATGCTTCTGACGCTCCGTGCGATCCAGTTGAGCGAAGCTGAGAAAAAGCTAACGCATTCCATGTGATCAGCCGGTCAATTTCGATCGTTTATCACGAAAAGGGAAAATACTACAACTCGGAAAATTACTTGCCAATAAAAGGTCAAGAATTGGTACTCGTCAAGTGCCCCACACCCTCGCCAAAAAACAAAATTTACAGCTTACGGAAAGTTATGAGAACATTTCTAAAAGATCAAACCTGTTACGAATGTGGGAACAAGTGCAAAATCTCGTAGAAGGTCTGTGGAAGACCTGTGTGTGCACTCAGTTATTAGCCACACCAAGTTTTGAAACGTCTGAGAAGAGACCTATACACGTAAATGGGGTACACAAATAAACGAGATATTGGCTTGACCTTTTCGGTCACTGCTTTGTCATATTAGCAGTAGTTTTCTTTGTTCAAACTGCACGGATTAATCTTGATACTGGATTCCCGAGTGGTCGTCTTCCGATGACCGTCCATCCTCCCAGTTGAGATTCGATCAGTATAAAGCTATTCATTTATTGTACAAAAATCATGTTTCCAGGTGAGATAAATGCATATACAAACCGATTGATGAACTGAATACTTGTCAACCTTGGTGATTGGTTGTCGGTCTTAACCAATCACCTCGGTTTGTTTATTCCTATTCTGATTGGTAAGAAAGGAGGATTTTTTGTGAGTCAGGTGGCTCACTGACAATCCTGCTCCTCACTGGTGAGATAACGGGGAACGAATTCACGCAATCAGTCTGGGAAGATTTTGAGGAATTGACTTACTCACCCATTAGCGAGTACTTTGATATATTTAGAAAACGCGTATCCACCCAAATAAGCACCTTCATGGAACAAACACTTCTCAGGTAGAATGAACTTTCATGCTGCATTGCATTAACCATTTTTTTTTAATTTTCAGCTGTAATTTTCAAATTTCTACAAATTTCACCGTGACACTCAAGATCACGGTGACACAATAGAACAAAAAACATTACAAGACGAGGAAAAATGCTCTTCAGTCATAGCTTTCGATATACAGATATGATAGTTCAAACGGAAATGGTTAGAAGGTGAATGTTTGGATTAGCCTATTCGGATTTTGGACAGCAAAATATTCCCATTGTTCTGTTAAAGAAGTCTAAAAGTGGTAAAGACAGATCTGTTTTTTTGGTTCTTCTCATCAGGCCAATACAGTACACACAGTGGAACATGTATAGACACAACACACAGCGTGATAATCCGTCGTGTAAGTAATCATACAGTTATTGTGATGATTGATGTTGAGGGCTGTGTCCGAATGAACCAGTCAAGGATGAGTCGGTTTCTCACAGGCACCAGGCACTGTTGATGATCTTGGGTGTGGGCTTCACTGTATGGGAGATCGTTAATACCTCACTAGTTGAATACATTTAGAAACTAAAATGTAAACCAAAATTGAGAGTCATTCCGCACCACTTCGATCAATAAGCGTAAAGTAGGACAAAAATGCAGTAACGTACTCTGGGTTTCTTGGACTGGGTGAGAATACACACACACAAATATATATATATATATATATATCCATATATATGTTTTCTCAACCAGTGAAAGAAAAAAATAAAAGGTTACCGGATTTTCTCCCTACATCAGAGAGAACTCCGCTCCAATTCTATTGATCCACGTTGTACACTTGCGCCGAAGCGGAAGCCATTATATGTGGTAAACTATTGTTTGAATACAGCTAAATGACTACCGGCTAATAAAAACTCAGATAAGGCAATTTCGCAAAGGATCGTCCATAGCCGAACCCACAGACCAGAAAAATCTCCAAGCACAAAACTGAGTTGCCGGGTGTCAGTGGCCGTGTCAGTACAAATATCAGGACCGGGAGATAAACTCCATGCAGGAATCACCAATCGACATGGGCCACTTGTTATAGTCATGCTGATGGGACACGCTGTCTCTTGATCGCAACCAGGCAACGCTAAAACAAAGGGTTCCAAGTGTATTGTCGTTTGCCTATGACCACCGTAATGCGCAGGGAGATGGAAATATTTCTGATTAACTGTGTTTAGAGCGAAAGCGCCAGTAACCTTCACTGATGAGCTCAAATTTACCACTCTGGTGTGATACAAAACTGGTGGTTCAAACGATTTTGTAACCAAAAATGATCTGGATCTCATCCTGTTTCCCAACAAGACGCCTCCGAGTCCCATGATCTGGAGTAGAAGACAGTTAATCAAAGTAGAAAAGTCTTTCTAAAAAGCTAATTTTTTCCTTGGTAATGGTATGCACTCAAGTGTAATAATGTCCTCTTATTTTGGGAGGTCGTCCCAATTTATCAAGTGCTGTGTTTCAGCTCTAATAATAGAGTGAAACTTGAGTATACTAATATACTCAAGTGCATCCTACGCGTGAGGTTGGTTGGCTGATATGCGGACTGTGCGTGAAGACGGAAGATGGAAAAGGAATGGACAATAAAGTCCGTTTATAGATTGTTACTACTCATGAGTAGCTTTTAGTTGAACTTGACAGATTTCTGATCTCCTACACCTCTGCATATCTGACTGCTTTTTTGACAAGGTGTACCATTTTAACCATCACACCAAAGTCATTCCCATCCGTCTTTTGACCATACCTAACCCCACCATCAACTGCAAATCTCTCCAAATCCGGCTGAACACACTCCGTCACTCTCTCTCTCTCTCGACGGATGTGATGTTTCACACTAATCTCCTCGTTTTGATCAAAGTCTCCGGGATGGCAAACAAGTTTTATGCCATCAGTACTGGCCGGAAGAACTAAACCGGACGGAGGAATATACATCCGGCCCGGTGCAAATCAAAGTGAAATTGGAGAAGGAAATCAAACATCCGGAGGTGACGGAACGAGCATTTCAAGTTACGAGTGTGAGTGAAACGGTTTTTTTGTGCTTTTTTTGTATTCATTTACAATCAGATATACACAATTGGTGTGACACCAATTTCATCTATGGTTGTTCGGTCTATGACAAGTGAAATTGTAATTCAAAAATGTAATCGATTTTTTTTAGTTGACCCAAAGCTTTCAGAACAGAATAGTTTCATCAAAATCGATCTCTCACAATGTTTTCCCCAGGAGGGTCTGGGGGTTGGCCGGGGGGGGGGATGTGCAAAGTGCTCGACTCTGATAAATGCCACTGACATTACTGCCGAAAAACCAATTCTGGTGTTTTGTTTGATAAGTATTTAGATCACGAATAACCTCTTTCCCCTCATCCGGGAAATGAAATCAACAGCCTATTTATGAGCTACGAGTTCATAGCTCATTAGTGTGCACTGTTTACACGGAAATACTGCAAACGATTTTCGGCTATTCGTTCAATTGGCTGAAAACCTTATTTCTGTCTTGTCTGCGAATCGTCCAACATAGGAGTTTACCGTAATTTCCAACATACATGAGGTCTATCCCATATCACGTACTCCCCACATACGACTACTGTATTCCTTCGTTAAAATGAACGTAATTGATGGATCAATATTCCAATTCGGTCGAATCCTTGAGGGTCCACGAGGTTTTTAATCAGTCAAATGTACAGCATAGAATAGCCAAAACGTTTCCTATTGTAAGTAGAATCCGGTAAGGATATTTCATGCAGTATGATGTATGGAATCGGTTTCCCGTGTTTTACTAGCTATCGATTAAATGAGAATTTCATATTTGAACTATCGGACAACTGCTATCCTCAATTTGTAAAATGAATTTCCACGAATGTATCACACAAACTGGTCTGCTTAATTTTATATCATAGAAATAAAAAAAATCCTGCACATGTGGATTTTTCTTTTCTTCTCTTCCGAACAGACAGACACATTGGAACGGTTAATCATAATAAATTGATGCATATGGACAGTTGAGGAGATCTTAAATGAGAAACAAATGTGTAACTATCGTACGCCAATTGAATTGACTGTGTCAATATAGTCTATACGGACCAGACTGGATGATACAGTCCGGTTGCTATTGCATTGCTGATGCGCAATGTCGTAGGTTGTGACCAACTGACTGTCAGGCGTTGGTTCAGTCATAAACTTCCGTCATTCGTTGTGGCAGTGTAATGCGAACGTACTCCGGGCTCTGTGAGCGCAGTGGAGAAGATACAGATGGACAGCAAGATGTCCCTACCGACTGGCGTTTGCTCAGATAGAGACAATGAGAGACTTAGTAAACCACGGCGAGGGAACAGAGGCACGGATAGCGAGGCGCTCAACGAACGGGGGTGTGCAAGGAACCACTGGCAGATGGTTCCTACATGAGTCGGGGTTAAGTATAAGGTTTATCAAATCCGTAAATAGATGTGATAATGCCAAGTTGAACAGCTGGAGATGTGCACTCAATACATATGCCAGGGTCGGGCCTATTGGACTGTCCATAGCCAGGCCAACAATCTATTTCGGTGTGGTTTCTCCAAACACCTAATGTTTGTCTTCAGTGCTCTCGTTGGTCAGATGATATCGTCACCAAACCTATCACCCCCGGAGGACCCGTGTTCGAATTCCACCACTTGTGCGATGTATGGCTCAGTCCTTTGATTGGTTGCTTCTCTCTTTCCGACGGTTGTATCATTATACAAGGAAGTAAAATTTGAAAAAAAAAATGAAAAAGATATTAGTTCTTTCAATGAAGGTGAAAAGAACGAAAAAATCGCACGATGAAAAACTGTTTTATGATGGACCATATTTATTGAAGCTATGCCTTCTTTGAAAAGATTTTGCTATACTTATTTTGAGATTTTGAGATTTTCAAGGAATCTTTCAAACAACGAGGTGTTCCCGATTTACGAATGGGAGGAGTTAGATCGTTCGCTAAACATGGAACGACTTTGTGATATGGCAAATTTCGCATACGCAAACGTGGTCTGAGATGATTTTCGGGGTTGTGAGCTTTAGACGAAGGTCTCATTTGTGCTTTTTCCATTCCGATTGGGTTCAAAATTAGTTTCCATTGGTTATAGATATGAAGCCATGTAGCAACGAAAT
>UZAN01040464.1:0-12653 GCA_900618425.1 Echinostoma caproni | reverse complement strand
TCAGCAGAGGCTATTTGAGACTCTTTGTCGTATAGGAGCATTTCACGAGGTGCAAGGGAAGGGTGACCAGCCAAAACTCTAGACACCCACCCCCGACCATACTGAGACTTTTGAAGATATTAGTACAGTATATCAGAGAAGCGGTATTTACGACGAACTGCTAGATGAAGCTTTAAGCTGCACTGGAGTGGTTTGAGGTGCTGTTGTCATTATACTCTCGACTTTGAAGTAGATAACTGTCTTTACGGTCAACCGATTGCCGATATTACTAGAACCTAAAGTGGTTCATCACTCCCTTTTCCAGGAATTAGGTTACCAATTGTCTTGTTTGTACAGTAGAACGTTGACACTACGGAGTTCAATCACTAAAACATCGTTCACAGCAATACGATGTGTTGTAAAAGGAAAATTGGCCATAAGATTTTCAGATTGGTGCGATTTAGTTTTGCATGTTGTGACACAATTGGGTCAATAAACATCATGTTCGAAAACCAGCTAACAAACAAATTTACCGATAAAAAAAGCACAGACGAAAAAACACATGATCTGGACAACGGTCGAAATTGAGAAACAAACCTGGTTCAGCGGGAGTGGTCTTTTCCGATTTACAGCGCCAATCGGGATTGCCAATGGTGTCGGGAACTCCAAACGCGTTGAATGCTGCTCCCGGTGGACGCCGGTACGGACTCACTGATCCTCGACGATCCAGACGTGACAGAGTCGGAGCACGGAGATAGCCTTTAGTAAGACCATCTTCATTTGTTCCGTCCGATGCGGACGGGGGATTGAGAAGCAACAGGGACGATGATGATGACTGGGATGGGAGTGAACGATCGGTGAGGGCAGGGATGCACTGTGTGTCAACTAGTTGTTCGTCCAAATCCCGTAACCGACTAAGTCTATCCGAACGGGCTAAATCAGCCTCACATTCATAGGCGGGATCGACCTGAAAAAGACACCGATGCAAGAATGGGTGAATACGTGCGGTTGAAAATAACTTAGACGGATAGTGTTCCATAGTTTCGCAGTTCGGAGGATAAACGAGGACTAGAAGATAGAGGTCAGGTTTCCGGAAACAAAAACCTGTTAAGGTTAATCGTCCATCTGAGAACAAGATGGATGAGTAAAGAACAAGGAAAGGGGAACCGTTAAAGCGAGTTCAGCAGAGCGGAACCCAAAACAGTAACAGCGGAAAAAGAGAACAAAGTAACAACACGGTGATGTGGCAGTGGCTGCAAATTGTAAGTCAGTCGGACTATTTTACGTTTTCACACGATCAAGAGACAGAGAGCGAAATTCGAAGCTCCACCTCATGCGTGACTGCCGTATTCGAGCATCGGGCGGATTAGAGATTTTATATGCATCATGAGTTTGGCAGTGGTCAGTGAAGTTCGCTTCACTGTATCACGCTGTACGAAAATGATGATAAAGATTGTATGAAATGAGAAGGCGGTGGGTTGTGGAAATAGGAACCTGTGTGGAATAGGAAACTGACTTGGCGCGCAGTGTGAGAGGTGTTTGTAGATAGATTCATAGGATTGATTTTTGGAGGCAGTACATACACACGGGCTAAGAGATGCCCGAATCTATCCGGACGTAAATTATGCCACATCATTTTGATGTGTGCTCCACAGGAACCAATAGACCGAGGCAATCAGTGATCGAAAAATTGATTGGGCTGACCTTATTCGTCCGGCAATCTAGAGCATAACTTAATGCAAAATGAGGCCAACTTGGACAGGATAATACATTCATTTCAATGGCTTCGCACCAATTAAACAAAAGCGAAACTTGGTTCACTGTCTAGCGAGACGAGCACAGAGAATCTGTACTCCGGACACCCTATAGGACGAAATGAACCAAATAAGAAACACATTACGAGAGAATGGCTATCCGTTATCATCTAAATCCGTACGCTTCATCCTTCTAAGCACGGCTGAAGCTATTGCGATCAAACTATTTGACCTCCCACTATGCAATCAGAAGCGTTTCGTCCAGACACTGTCACTACCATGGTCAGTTGCCAAGCGAGCAACCGGTGCGAGCGTGGTAACTGGAAGAACGTTGTGACCAAGAGAAAGCTCAATCCAAATGCTGACGCACGTAGCACCGCTTTGGACACAGGGTAATACGATCCACTGCGCACAAGATCAAACAAATACTAAATGCTCTACCTACATAAATGCAAATCGGCAGTTGATGAATTTATCGAAAAAACAGCTTGTTTCGCCTAGTGGATTTTATTTGCAATGTCAAAATAATTAGATGACGAAGACGACACAATGTGCTGATTGCGTTCTTTCATACGGTTGTTGTGCAGAACGTGAATAAAAATAATTCTTATCGGCGCTGTCGCTGTTCTCCATTGATCTCAACCGATTTGAAACAAAGCATTCGGGCATGGTGAAGCATGTACCAGGAAAGTAACACACACACACAGGGCATTAATACAGCTCAGAAAAATGAAACAGCCACAGGAAAGCGTTGCTAGTTCGGAAACTGAACATGCATCGCTCAACAGGGACAATTGGTAGATCAAACTAAGAGGAGAATGTGCACATGATAATTTTACTACGTGTGAGAAGCGATTCACGGCAAAAGAGTGAAACCTCATTGGGAGTTAGGGAGTGGGGGGTGGGGTGGGAGAAGGTGGGAGAAATCGGGATGTTTATCCTAATTTTCAAGTTGGCAAGATTAACGACAAGGACAAAAAAGGAAATTCCACAGTTTTGACACACTGAACCCGTCAACCCTTTACAATCTTGTAAAACTGAACCGGGAGAAGTTCAAAGCTTGTTTCGGCTAAATGACCTTGACGATCGTGTATTTTGATTTACATTATCCAACCAACCCATTACACAGGTTGGATGATGGTTCATAGTAGAAAATTACTATTCAGATTACGAAAATTCTTCCTAACATGAGTGTACTGCTCTGTTGTCACACCGCATTCCACACCCAGACCAACACACCCGATCTGATCGAAACGACAACAGGTCGGAAACGACCCCGAATCAACCAGCCAAATATAACCACTTATGCATGATTTACCACATCAATGTTCTTTCTACTACTATCCGAGACCTGGAGATGTGCTCGGTGTAGCTTACCGATCCAGGGATTTGTATGAGACTAAACCCTACGAGAGCGGGTATTTCCCGGTCACCTCGGTAAGGATTTACTGAGTACCACAGTTCGAAAGTGGTATGGTGGTTCTTAGCAAATAAAAACCGTTTAGGAGATTCAGAGCAAATGCATAATGGCATTTTGTTGAGAAATAAGTACACGACTAACGATCTAGCCTTCACTTACCAGCTGTAGTGATTCGGTCGTGGACAACTGACGCAGAGCCGTGGACCGGAGCAACGCACTACTGCCACCATTGATAGGATTGATTGTGTAACAATCGCCATACGGCTGCAATAAGTTCTCAATGCGACCCAGTACACGTAGCATATTAGTCCGCTCGTTAGAGTCAGTGCTTTGACGCAGCCTAGACAAAAATCTGGCGGCCAATCGAATCAAACAATGACCCAACTGATAGGCCAGACGTGGGGACAGATAACGAGAGGTATTTGGACGAGTCGGTTTGCGTGCCGCGGTGAATCGTCCACCGGGACCGGCTCGATTGGCCTCCGGTTGTAGCGGTACGCGCTCGTGGATGCTCAAGGCGTGCTCGAGCAATGTCAATAGAAGTTCGATGCGCTGATGGGGTCAGAACAGAAATACAAGCAGGTACTTTGTGCACCCCGAAAAATGACTATTACGGTACAGCATAACGAATCTGACAGAAAAAATAAAGTTATATCATCATGATGGGTTAAAAACGACAGGTAATAGTGTATGTTTGTGTGAATCACTCCAGAACAATCGTCAGTTCAGATGGAGATTGATGAGAGTAGCAGCGGAATGATCTAAATATGGTGCGATCAAAGAACGAAGAAAAGCAGTGTTTCAAGCAAGGAAACAGAGCGATCCGTTTAGAACATATATCGGTTGTGTGTTCGTTTGTGCGCGTGGCCTGTGAATACCTATCGAGAGAATATCTAACGTGTATACTTTTTATTTAAACAACAGACACGAGCTACTCAGGAAGAATATCGGCGCACTTAGACATATGTTTGAGAGACTTGCAGATAAGTGAGTTTATTGGGAATAAGTACTGGAAAACCGTGAAACCAATCACCACACAGGAATTAAAAAAGAACTCATAGGAAAACGGGCGGATAATAATTTGAGACGCGAAGCATGAAACGATACTATTCTAATCTTTTTCAAAATCTACAATTACACGATTCGACTACGATCAAGAAGCCAGAGCGTGAAAAAATGTGTCAAATAAGTGATCAATGAAAACCCAAATTTTGCTTATCTAGGAAACAAAGTATCATAAATAAGGCAGACAAAGATTGTAACTGATGGGATCGAATCAGGTCGAAACAACCGTCCAGTGCATTCTGGCGTTTCAGCTCATGTCTCATTTACACGAGGAGTTCATCACTGTCGAATTTTGCCCGCTAGATTTCCCTGCCCCAATCGAAGACATTATTCAATGGCGCATGGGCGATGTTAATTCCTCACATTCCTCAGTTTCGTCGTTACATCACTCAAAGACTCATCACTTAAAGTTTGGAACGTGCGAATTGATCGTTCTATTTGGCTGTTAAAGCGTTCCCGGTGGGTAATTTTTTTTATTGTATACCTTAATGTGATGAACAGCAGACGGGGAAAGCCCCATAGTCATGAGGACCTGCCGTTTATTGATAGAATCGGGTAACCCAAGCCCCGGTAGGTTAAGCGTGGTGTTGAACCGAATTACCACTTTCATCCTGTTCCATTGAGGGATTTCGTGGCTGGATCACTCAAAATTTCAAGGATTAGGATCCCGGTTTACATGATTAAAGCGCATGATCCCATCGGCACACGTGCATACACATCCCGCTAACGTTTTACGGGTTCACTTCAGCCTAGCAACAATTCATGCGGGACACAAAGAGAGTGTGTACAGTTTGTCATTGAGGATTTGAAACGTAGAGAGAGAGGTGAATATACGGCGGTGTGTGTGTGGGTGCACTTCTTATCCGTTAACTTTTTTGTATAATACAACAACCAGGACTGAACGCTGAATGGAACGGACAGGTGAAAACAAACCTCGGAAAATTCCGTTTGTGAATCGAGCAACGTCAGTAACGGTTTCAATTGCATTCTCAGAGCCAACTGGAGACGCGGCCTGGCGAGCCGGGTTCGGACCAATATCTGTTCGCGACAGAGGAGCCATACAACCGCTCGAAGGAGAGGCGCTGTACGGGACTTTTGTGAATCCCGACTGACCACATCCCACAAACGCGGAAAGAATTGGAAAGTGAGCATCTCCTGAACAAGATAACAACCCATCGTGGTAGACGGTTGGTAGGCAATGGGATCATCGAAGATATTGGGCAAAAGTTCACTGGCCACCCAAGGGGACTCCGTAGGTGGTGAGTCTGATATGGACAAACGACGCGCGGTCCATCCGGTTTCCAGTTCATCCAGCACGGGGAAGAATAGAAGTAATGGAGTTGTTTGGGGTGAACAAGGGACTTTTACCTCACCCGATTGATTGTCTTCCACACATGTGGATTTGGAATTCGCGGGAACACAGGAACATAGTTCAACTAAAGAGAATAGAACAATCGTCGGGGACAAATAGGTTAGGCAACTGCAACGTTTCGAATACTGAATAATGTTTCACACAAACAGTACATGCTAGAACGATGTGCAATACTATGGTCATGATCCACTTCAATACTAGATGACACGCGATTGAGTGATGAAACAATGGAAGGAGTAGGCCCTATGGGCCTAGGAACTTGGAGCGGAAAACTACTACCACATGAAACCCAAATGAGATGGGGATGGACTGGACGATAGCCGATCATTATACGACATCTCAAAGTGATATATCGATCAATCAGGAAGAGGTTGCTGAAAGTGAATAAATGCACGATTACATTTCATCTGCGCTCAGAACAGAGTAAACGGATTATGACTACAAATCACCTGTAGAGAAAACTTGAATCGGCACTCCAGGACACCAATACAAGTATTGCTTCACACGGCGGTTGACAAAAGTGCAAGAGTACAAGGATACGAGACTGCGGTTTACCATCGAGAATTGGCTGATCCATCAAGAGAATAAACTGGCTTCAGGAAGATCATAACATTCATAGGCGGTTGGTACAAGAGACGCTTGCAGTACTATTCGGCTTTTTCGGGAATGAACTTCGAAACCCGCGCATAACCAAGTGCAGTGTGTGGCATTTGTATAACTTGTGTAAGCTTATAGGCTTACATTTGAGTTCAAAATATACAATTTCTCGGAACATGCTAAGTGAAGAATGTCGCTGAAGTTTGTTTTGTGTACGAAAATTCGGAAATCATCCATTTGCGACCTGTTCCTCATGAACTAGTAGTTGGACCAAGTAAGGTAGAGGAGAATTCTTGGAAATGTTAATACGCGAGGGCAGATGCCGAAAAGTGGGGCGTGTTGATGTACTAGAACGGCGAGATGATAAATCGGGATGTAGTGGATGATAAGATTGGTTCAGAATAATATTGGCAAATTCAACACAAGAGTTGATGCCCCCATCCGAGAGCTTTGCGATTAATGATGTACGATTAAGTATTATCAAACTGCGACGAATGGTTTTAAAAAACCAGGGAGCAATAGAGTAGAATGGGGAAAACGTATTGGTGAGCGCAAGAGGATATAGCTGACTGTGGGGTGGGTGTTGCCTGAGTTTGTGCAACTGAAAAGGGAGGTGACTCAATATCACCATAAGATTGTAAATGTGTGTGTGTGTATAGACCACCTGTTGGAAATGAGGAGCAGCAAAGACCGAAGATGGGTTAAGACTAAGACCAGATTGATTGGGAAACTGTTGGATACGGGTAGGGCACACTTTAAGTGAATGAATCGAATTCCTAGGGAAGATTAAATTGTCTGTTGCAATGTGTTGATGCACGGTTGTCGATGACTCGCCCGGGATTTATTCGTTGTTCGATAAACGTGAATGGAATTCGGAACTCGATGCAGCAAATGTATGTACGAGTGGTCCCTCGGGGAACACATTGAAAACAATACGACATGGCGAAGAAGCGTATTTTCGGTTAGTCGTAACCGTAGCAAAACACTATACTCAATATATGATCAAAAATAGGAGTAGTGTGGTTATGGGAGTGTAACACGTTACAGTCCCACCCGTTCAAACTGAATTCTGAACGTATGGACCGAATCGCTTGATGTGTGAAAATTCAATTGGTTGTACATGTGTTGGTGAAGGAAAGGTGGAACATGATGTGGCTTAAAGCAAAGTCTTTAAGGTCCAAGTCTTCCTGTCCAACCAATAGGACTAAACACTTGGATACTGAGGCTGAATTTTGACAGCCTTTGTCATCTTCACTAGAGGAGTTAGGGGAACTTAACTTTATACTCGTGAACTCATGTTATCAATACCCCCTCCCCCTCCCCCCGGTAGGATTCTTGACAATGGAGTATCCGGTGAGGTCTCCAAGAAATACGGACCAACGGAAAATTCACGCTATCGAGGTCAGATAAAGAAAGGCAAGGGTACTGCGATTATAAAGGGAAGTAGGACAATAGAGGAATGATGAAGACAATACTGAGCAATTGGTCCCCGTTGATTGAGACTCCGAACAAGAGGGAGAGATAAGATGATTCAGATGGGAAAAATGAATCTCCACGAGATTGTGATGTCCGATCCGATCAAAGAAAACAACTATTCCTATATGGGCTTCCTAGTTTTTCTGTTCACACTTCGATTGCTATAAATACGACGAATTCCCATTTGGATTATTCCTATATGGTATGACTTACTGAAGGTGAACAAACAGGACGATCTTATCAGACCGTTTGTGGATTTGTGCAAACCCTCGCTGTAACGAAATGATCGACTACCTTGGTGGAACCAATAGGGGCGGCGATCTGCACACATAGACTGACTGTACGAGACACGTCTGGAAGGAAAGCAGCTTCTGTCTTTCGACTTAAGCGAACCGTTCACAAGCACACGAATCAGTGAAATCACTGACTATGTGTGCAAATTCATTCGGGAGAATAATAAAACCGTAACCGTTTCTATTTCTGTATCCTAACAGTACCCAGTTACAAGCACATGGGGGTTCATTCCGTAAGGAAGATGCATTGGCAATCGGGGTCACCTTTAGGAGCATGACAAATTCGTCTCGAAGAAACTCTACTTGCACCGCACTACTGTTGGTCAAAACATAAAAACAAAAACCCTATCGTTCTGGAACAAATCATGTAGAGAGCCATAAAAAAACGAAGTCAGACAGGACACTCAAACAGCAAGTTTTTCATGCATAAAAAATTCGTCAGAATGCGATTTTATTGGCATTCATCAGAACCATTATTGTTTGCAAAGACGGAACCTGATCTACGAGGTATACTATCGATTAGGTTTGACAGATAACCCCAAGAAAATTGGTTCCCAATCGCTTCCAATTCCGCCCGAACTTGTTTCTTTTAAGGTGATCTCAGTCGTGTTGAATGGGAATAAAGTCGAACGACGCATATCTCAAGGTCTTCACAACGGCGTGCTGAGTGTTGTCTACCGGGAAGAAAAAGGGTGGGCATTCATCCTAGGCGCGGATTTAAGTGTTTATTCCATCCCCGAATGTAAGCACTTAGAGACAGTCATAGTTCTGTTGGTGAACAATGCCAGTCCACACGTCCAGTCTGAGAGCAAAAACAGAAACTCCATGGACTTTACACGGTCAATATATTAAATCGCTCTACACTGTGCACCTAAACGCAAATTTTGCTCGGCAAAAAGGAAAGTACAACAGCCGCATAATCCACTAAAGTAAGAGCTCAGTCTGATAAGCAGAAAGCCGCGCAGAATGAACAATACAATATTTTTTCAATATTTTTGTCATGCTCCAAATACAGAGAATACCATCATATGGCTTGGCGAACTAAACTCGGAAAGCATGCTCGAATGACTACTAATTTTTCTGGCGTCTGTTTGCACAGAACATTTTATTATATGGTAGGAATGGAGGATTTTATTTGATTGGATGCTGAATTCGTCGGGTAAATGAGGCGTGAGCTGAAAAGCTGGGTGGCACTGGACAGCTGTTTTCATCTGGTTTGTTCTCATGAACCATATTGTGTATAATCCAAATGAGAAACGGTCCGATCAGCTGCCCGGTGGCCGAGTGGGTAGTATGCTCGATCCCCAGTTGGGTCGATGCTTTTCAGCTTTTCAGCTCACGCCTCATTTACATGACGAATTCATAGTCTAACATTTTATCATAAAGACACTACATAGCTATCAGGAAAAAGGGGGAAAAATGGAAACCGTTAGGAAACTTGCGCATGTTTGGCTACGATGCAGAGTAAAGAAACTATTCAGCGAAGATTATCAGATGCAGTAAACAGTAATTCCAAAACCACGAAGCTAAAAAAAACTGTATTCCCATTCAAATATGCGTTTTCGATCAGATGGGGTGCCCAATTCTGCAGGTTGCATTTTGTGTGCGCGCACTGTTTCGGTGGGAGTTGATAGGTAGGCACCCATCCGATCGCATTTGTGGGGTGCTGGTGGTCAGGTGACTCAAGTCACTAATACTGGCGTAATTTAGTTCCCAAGGTCCGAGGTTTGAACCTCGCCATCCTCACCCAACTTCAGTGGTAGGCACATTCACTGTCACCATAACTACACCAGTGGAGCCTTATTTGACTCATCACGACAAACCCAGGGAATTGGGTTACCGTTTCACATGAGTGAGCTGTAGGTTCTTGTGAATATGGAGCTTACCTAGTCTACTGTTTATTACGTAACTGCGTATAATAAAACAGTTTAGTTCAGTTCTTACAACCAATAACCATGCACTTTCGTGCGCCGGTTTTGGTTGTCCATTTGGATAAAATAGCAGAATGATGATTAGAATGTCGAGAGAAGATTTAAGCTAAAGGTAGCAAATTTTTATAGACTGAAGTTACAAGAATAATGAGTAGATGCATCAGCAAGTCTTAGGTATCCATTTGGAGAACAGTCTTTCTCAACTGTCTATTTCCCCTTCTCACTCCCATACCTTAAGAGATGTATCCTGTTTGCGCCACCCATCGGATACCACTCAGTGTTCAACCAATCAGGCCAACCACTCAGAGGCTATCAGATTTTTAAAAACAAAATCTCCTTTCCACTTAGCCGCATTTAATGTCCGCACAATCTATCAGATTGGTCAATAAGCCGCCTTAGCTATAACCCTTGAAACCTTCCATTTAGATGTATGCTGTCTCCGAAAAACATATACAAGACCCTACTTCAATCATCTCCTTGCGTTCTCCAGATCCAACCTCATCCTCATGCATCAATTCCCGTGTGTAATAAAACGAGTTGTAAACACTACACGGGCGTGGTTGTTAAACCCTGGCAGCTTTGCCGTCGTCCGGTTCAATACCATGCCTGACCTAGCGGGGCCTTATGTGGTTCGCCACTCAAAGTCCCGGGGCTGAGGTTGCCGGTTAAAAACTAATGAACAGTAGGTCCTTGTGATTATGGGGTTCGCCCCGTCTCCTGGTCATCACACAGTGGTGTGTAATTTTAAAAAAATATGCAAACGGACACCGTTTTTCAGCACCTAAACTCAATCAGTGGACGTGTGTCAACGGGCTTCGTACCATTCAGAGGGTAAAATTTAGACAATGAAAAGGTAGCGTCGAGTCTTAGTCAACCAGTCAGTTACGGCCGAAAGCTTAAGTATTCGGATGAAAAATCGGCCAATGTGCTCAGAGGTGGCACGCATTACTTCTTAAAATCACCATACACACACACACACACACTTCATCTTCCTCACGTGTGTGCAACCGCTACAGCCTTAGCATTAATCAGTTGCACGCAAGCACTCATGTACACACACACGTATTCGGAGTGAAATCTGCGATCCTGGGACAGTAAGTTGTGATTGAACTCACTGGTATTGGCAATCCGATTACACGTTCTACAATGGCATGATTACTGAAACAACTGAAACCGAGCTTTCCCGCAACATTAAGTTGTTCTCGATTCCTGTTAGCTGAACAGGAACACATCTCTTTCGTTCAGGTACGAGTAGTTGTTTTCACATCTCACCTGTCGTATCCTAGAACCATTCATGCTCTGCTCACCCTCAACCGGAATCAGTTAGACCGTCAGGTATCGCGCTAGAATGTGGGTGCTAACGTATGCCTCCGCTTCTCGGATCCGCGGATAAGAATTGAGTAAGTTTTGGAGACCAGAGAGGTGGGCATGCCCAAACGGACAGGACGGTTTACCATCTCAGAAGTGTCAGACACCACCCAAACTTCATATAGTGACTAAAACCGTTAGACCTGTGACTAGCGCTCATTACCGAGGCTAAGTGAATGGGACTGCGACAACATCATTTTGAACATCTCGGACTGCTTGCTAGTCCGTATAAACGTTTCCATCGTTCTGGAGAATACATCAATACGAAACTTCAGTAAAAATTTAAACGATCATGATGCAAGAACGATTGGTAAAGACATCGGAAAAGCACACACGCACACACAAGCTAGCGCAACAGATTGCATTCATATGACAGGAGAGGAAATAAAACTTACACAGAATTTCCGGACCTAATGTCGGTTCCAGAGTCAGTGCAAGTGCGACCAAAATTTGGGCGGCAATCAGCGCGACTGCGGAATCACGACCGGTCATCAGTTCGAACAGCAAGGATGATGATGCGGACTGGGACCCCAGATGTGCGTCTGTGAAACGTGGTCGAGCTAGCAACCGAGCAGCACGGAGTAGACCTTCACAGCCACCCCGATTCAGCGAGTCCGCGGATTCTGATGAGCTGAAGCGGTGAACAGGTGGGACAAAGGAGAGAGACATCGACTTCGGATCAGAAGTGACATTTTGTTTTGTACAGAGATTCAGTCGGTTTGTTGCCTCGTGCATTCTTACGCGATAAGTAGCCTGTATTTTTATTGCACAGAGAAGAGGCGAATCCCTCGCATTCACGAGGGCTTACTGCTCTCTCTCTCTCTCATGGAAGCGGGAAAAGGGACCCCCAAGGATTGGACTGGGAAACCACTAGAAGAATAGGGAAGTTGACTACCACCAAAATTGGATGTCAGAGTTCGAACCTTGGGCCGGTGACGGGTCACAATAACTGCTACCGCGTAGGCAAAAATTATGGTAGGGCCGGTTTACCAAACGCCAAACAAAAGGTTGCACTAGATATTCACAACAAAATTAAGTAAGACGATCGAGAAAGCAATGGTAGTTTTTCTCCTTAGCACGTTTGTTTTACTGCATCAATGCTTTGATTTCGTTGATTGAAAAAGACTTGAATTTTGCGCATTTCATACAAACCATTTCCTGGATTGAACAGACTTTATGAACCGGCAGATTTTGGTGATCAAGCGGCAAAGGTCACCAAATTATTCCCCCTCGAAGGACGTGTGTTCGAATCCCATCACCACCGCCTGACTCCCTCCATTTTATCTATGACAGCCCTGTTGGTTGGCTGCTTTCCCCTTTAAGGGAACTTGTATCACCATATATACAGGTGTTGACCAAACTCGTGCAACATCACCCTCATTTTGAAAACCCACTTCA
>UZAN01040463.1:43040-78189 GCA_900618425.1 Echinostoma caproni | reverse complement strand
TTGATGCAGTAAAACAAAACGACCAATTCAAACAACATTACAACACAGTTGACTTATTGGGGTAGCTTTTATCAGACATCAGGGACAATTAATGTACACTAGATTATCGTAAACCCGTATACTTCGTGTGTGGACTTCACTTGTCCAATTGTGAAACATTTGTACAGAAAATCCCTTCTGACCCCACTCATTCTGTACGTGGTGATCTACCACTCAAATGGCACTCGTATTTATCAACAAGTTCCACATATTTTCCATTGTTCTCTCGCACCAGAACCGCCACAGAATTTCCGCTGTTTCTTATCTTGCTAGAATCCTTGTGAATCGACAGCAGATTTTTCTGAATTTCTCGGCAACCTTAAAGGTCAAATGTTTCATTTGTATTAATGCCTTTCATTTGAGGAGTTGATGCATCATTTTTGATTGAAATGTGGATAGTTATCCATGCAAAAGTCTATAAAACTACAGAATATACATACACACACACACATATATATATAACACGTAAGATCGGTGTTATTGACGATAATTCGTTGATAACAACAAAACCTCAGAATACGAGCTATTGTCTATCATGTTTTTTTGAAAATAAAAGGCAAAGAAAATAGGAAAGGAAATGTGAGCTGCAGTCAATTGGAGAAGAAAAAGAAGGTGAATGAATCACCTTCATGTGGAGGAAAGTGAATGGTTATCTGAGATATGTTGTTGTTATAATTATCTGTCATCACCGATAAGCTCATGCAGATGGGGCTCGGTTCTCGACTAGGGGCTGAAACAGTTGAACTAATTCTTTCGGCTCAGGTACATCAGGTTTTGGCAGGTGAATGATAATTTTCTTCCCATTCGCCAAGGTTTTAAACCTTTACATATGTTGCATGAACTGACAGTCGTTGAAGTAGGCCGACTGAGCGTTTGGTGCACAGTTTTCACAATTCTGACTCAGTGGCGCTTGAATCGAAACTATTCCTCTCACGCTGAACTCAACGAGTGTGGTAATCTCTTTTATGCCGAATAAATTGCAATCGTTGCGTAATGTTATGAGTGTCACCCAGCTTCGTGCTGTCAAATATTCAACCTTTAATGTGCGAGTCTCTGTAACATCCGCTAACACTTTGCCTCGAGCGTAGTCACGTTTTTGACCATTAGACAATTTATTCACACAGGTTTGTCTACTTTACTATGCCCATATACGGACGCATCGTATTGTATTGTGCTACAGTTGTCTATAGATAAACATTTCCAGCACTGAACAAACAATGTGGAACAATATATAACAATATGATTTTTAAGGCGTGTCATCCGGCCTATAACCTGCCCATTAGGTTTTGACGGTTAAATGTAAAGGATGATAGGTAAAGCTGGAGTACAATATTATTTCTTGATAAAACATATCCTCAAGATTTCACATTTTTTAGAATGTTGCAGCTAAATCGTAATGTTGTGCACCAATTCAGAAGATTTTACCAAGGTGGGGAAACTTGACAAGTAAGATGTTGTCCTGTCCGGATGTATATATCTGCATGTATATTATGAAGTGGGATGTGTGTGTATGTATGTGTGTATGTGTGTGTGTGTGTGAATAAACTATGTACAATCTATTTGACAGGAAGAAACTACTGACAACAAAGACAAGTCAAATGTCAATAAAAACCTACCCTGGGTTTATTTCGACCTGGAAACCATTAATGGAAGTAAAAATGTGGAGTCTCACAAATCCACCAAGGAAATCCTCATTCACATGTCACACGATTATTTCCAAAATGCTGGCCTCGAAAGCACACAAGGATGTCTGCAGTATGAAACATTTTGAAATGCATATTTTTAATTTATGGAAACTCTAATTTTGCAGTACTTACCTCCGTTTTTAAATAATTTGCATATGAATGACAGAACACGTGACCGGACAAAAAAGTTATTAAACGGGATACAGATTGCATATAATCTCTACTTATCGAGTAGCGGTTACTGTGAAATCCGAAAACGAAGATTTGAGAAAAAGCCTTTTGGACAGCGCGGAGTTTGTAAAATGGAACATAAAACTAGGGAATACGGAGGCGATTACTTCTCTTCAACTAAAGTGGCTTGGACACAATTTCTGTTGCAAAGTAAATATTTTTCTTTGTTGCAAGCGTGACGGAAGTCAGCGACCGTTGATGCAAAACAGGCTTTCAAAGATGACACTCAGTTTATAGCGATTGTTTAATTTGTTATTTGTTCTTTTCGCTTATTTTCCAACATCAATTACTGGCTCTGGTTTTGGTTGTGGGTATGACTCCTTGGGAGTTCTTTAATTAACGGTGATCCAGGTTTACTTGTTTGACAGTTCCTGTTGAGGTGATCAGGTGCATCACTTTTGCAAAACCTCCAACAAGTTAGCTTATTTTCTCACATTTTATGAGATCCTCTTTGGAGTAACGATGCAGCCTGTTTGCCACAATTCTTCACTTTCATGTGAACTATCCGCTGTAGCCCGACGGCGGTGGTCAGATGGTTGTCCGGCAACCAACTTATCCTTTCTGGGTCATATATTAGAATCCCACAAAGATTCCCCACCATACGTTTTATTGTATCAAATGACTTCCTTTCTTTTGACACTTTCACCGTTCTTAAAATTCTTTGCTTTACCGCACGTCATCAATGAAATAAACCAGGAGGAAATAGATCACCTAACATGGGACAATAAAGAATGTACGATATCAGGTATCTATATTGTGGCGATTAAGTAGAAAATTCACAGAAGAGTGTTTCCCAGCAAAAAGAGGTTCCGGTGCTGGAAAGAATCGATTTAATAACAACGATTTTTTCAAGAAAATAGAAATCTTTCGTAAACGAGATTTCATAAATTTAGAGTATCAAGCTTGAATTAGCCCATTCGATTGTTCACAGGCACTAGGCACTCGTGATGGTCTTCGGTGTGGCTTTCACTCCTTGGCAGATCGTTAATTCCCCACTTTTTGTGTGTATTCAAATGCGATTGAAATGTTGTGATAACCAACAAAGAGCACTGGACAGCTGTTTCTTCCTCTTAGGGTCTCATCAGCAGTGCGTACTTTTTTGTCCCTGTCAGGACTCGAACCGCAGTCAGTCGGGTCGGGACTTCAAACCCTTATCCCTGAGCTACTCGGTCGACGTGTATCACCTTGTGCGGTTCGAGTCCTGGCAGGGACACAAAAGATACGCACTGCTGAAGAGTCTCACACAGGATGAAACAGCTGTTCAGTGCTCCTTTTTAGTTATCACAAACATTTCCATCGCATTTGAAGATATTTCATACAATTTAAGGAATTATCCAAACTGAAGAATGTAAATTACATGTCAACGCATTCAGCCTTGGTGATTGGTATGCCCCATATCTCTTACTTTTTGCTCTCATTGAGCGGCAGTTGCATCCAATGAGCTTTCTGGCTAACTTTCGTTCTTCATTTTATATTCTTGCAACTGGATTGCCCCAAAAAGTAGAGAATTATGCTCTGTTTGTATGTACTTTGCTCTAAGTTGCATATAGATTACAATTTTATTGGTAGATGTCATTCAACTTGCAGTTAGTCTCTGGGAGTCTCTTAATCCCTGGTTGATGACTCACAAATTGACTTGAATTTATTTCATTTTGGTCATTTGTAGTTTAACCAGAATCCATAATCTTCAATTTCCGGATTCACAAGTTTCAACTATTTCTAGGTTGCAATTAAAACCAATTAATTTCCCCCATACTTAAATATTGCACACGGCGTTTGACAAATATTTCAGAAGGTCACTTGTGATGGAATTCATATTGCACTTCATTGGGTGATATAGTCATTTTTATCCAATCCGGTTTTACTTGCCTGAACTTATTTAACGGCGTATTGAGAGAATGAAATTGATTATTCTGATGGGGGCGGTTTACGGTTGACAAACAATAAATTTCCTGTCACCCTTCATTGAAACTAAGGTGATTGTACCAGTTTCATTGTGAACAAAATTACCAGTATGACCTTCAAAGCTGTAGACAGATGTCGATTCTTCGTCTTATCTGAAAAAATGATCATAGATGTAGTTTTGGCCCAGCAGGGACTTCATACATTTATTTTTTCCTTGACGGAATGACTACTTATGAGTAACTAGAGCATCTTATCCAATTTTGAAATTACAGTCACTTTTCGAAGTTTTATTTCAGCGAGAATGAGCAGAATCATGTGCAGCGTTGCAATCCGCTGTTTCGGGATAATTGTTTGGACAAAAAGCACTAGACTAAGCGAAAGCAACTTGACAGTCTGTCACTATCCTCACTCGGTTTGGGCGGACAGATTAGGTTGGAGCACTCTCATTGATCCCGTCTACATTGACAGCCATACAAGCCAGGACCAGAAGAACCGCAAGCCTAGTTATATTTAAAGGTTTCGATCGAAAGACTGCTACTACTAATAAAACCAGAAAAAGTATTAACAACGGTCAATTCCTATAAATCTAAATGCTTTCTTTTGGTTTACACTTATTTTACATCTAAGTAAGTAACGTGAAATATCATTGCGCTCTTCTTTAAATAATTATCTATGCGGCTTGATGTCTCCCTAAGGAGATTTGTTGATCCTTGAGGGCTCTCAGTCATGTTTTCTGTTAATTTACAAATCATATGCAACGAGAATGCTATTTCTTGGTGTGTTGTGTTTTTTGCCTGTCTTATCAGACGTCAAACCGAGCCCAGTTGCCTAGTATTACTGCAAAGATTCTGAAAACAACACTTGCAGCTCGAAAAGGCATCCAAAACCGTTATCTCTTCTGTATTGTTTTGTCATATTTGGTGACCGATTTCAGTGTATATCTGTTGTCCAGGAATGCAGGCAATATGCGCCGGGCATTTTCTACAATTTCTTTATGATGTTCTTCTTTGCGGTAGACAGTGAGGCTTTCGATAAACTTCCGTTATACTGTGAAGGATAGAAGCCTCAGTAATTAAGCTACTATCTTTTACATGTTAGCTTGTGAGACACAGGCTTGATGGTGGATCAACTTCCACTTCTCACTACCGTTATATTAGATAACTGAAACGAAAATCGTGAATAATGTTCTGTTATGAATTGAATGTTTGGATGGTATCTTTTGTTCGTGTCCACTGTATTCGATCTCAATATACTCATTGTCACAAAACGCTTGCAGAAGCTTTCTTAGAAGCTTTTGGCGAGACAATGTCTTTCTTCTTGTTGTTCCAGTTAGTGGACCTCTCGCCACCCCAAAGAAAAAGTTTCGGTAAACATTCACATTGTAACAGAACTCAGCTCTTTTGTGCATAATAACCAGAGCTTACCGAACTAATGGCCTGGTGCATTCAGTTCACTGGCAGGTCAGTACACAATACTTTCATAAGGAGGACATTGATGAATAACGCGTCAACACCTGACGATACTCAATATTTTTCACTGACGACCGGCCGCTCATGAATCACCTCAACATTATATTCTGATAATCTTGCATTGATGTTGCTTTCAGCAGTAAAAGGGTCAGTTTAATAACTGGACGAAATCTGTGATCACGTGAGCGGTTTTATGTAACATGGTGCCCCTTCCAGAGTTCACAAATACAGAAGGTCTTGCAAGTTATTGGATAGTGAGCAAAGGTGGCTAAAATTCCCTTGTGCTACAACCAGTAAATTAACTAAAGAATTGATTCTACTCAAGCTTCATTGTTAATTGCCATCAGTTGCAAGACATTTTACCAACCGACGGATTTGGAAACGAGAGAAGTACTCGGTTAAGTGTTTAGGAGAAGGTGGCCCCTTGGTGAGAAATCCTTAGAAAAATATAGGTGTTATGACCATCGAAAGGAACATCTATAGTAGTTCATTTGGCAAAATTCAGTGTCTATGGTAAATAGGAATATATATCATTGCATACAACGAGTGCGGCTGATAAATTCATCGAAAAATTGAATTTCTAATGATCATCAACATCAATCTCCCAAACTATCAACGTGCATGTATGTATGAGAACTATGAGCGAGGAAATCGCTTTCCCGTTTAGGGAACTGTTGGAGAACCTGATCCAATATATGAGACACGACCGAATGGCCTAAACCCTCTACCTCCACCCCATTTATCTGCATGGTATTGGGTTACATTGGTCCGGCTTTTAACATTTTTATTTACTCCTTCCGTCAGTGTTACCTAAAAAACACCCATAAAACCGGTGCAAAATGTGTAAAGTAATTGTTATGCAACCTTAACTGGTAGAAGTTAATCAGTGTATAGTTGACCCATGCTCAAAATTGTTTTTACTTGGCGGAATAAACAAGCCATGCATACTCAAAAGCATGAATCGACACAAAAGTCTAAGTTTACACGAATCTCAACGCAAATCTCTTAAAAAACCGAAAGAAGGGCTCTGAGAATAAAAGAGAACTATGCATAACGAAAACGATACTACTGTGTAAACAAGATTTGCGATTTTCTTATAAGTGTCTGTTTTATGTCGTTCGTGAAACCCCTACAAGAAACACCTCATACAAGATCATTGAGAAGCAAACTGTTAACTCGTGTTCAACTACCAGCGCGACCGCCTAAACGGTGGGTCTCATGTTCCAACTTGCTCTGTTTAACAATCCCCGATTCATATAAACCTCTGACATGAGCGCCGTGTGTCAGAGGTTTTTGATTTCTCCCCTGATATTGACTGTATACGCTTTTAACGTATGCACTTATTCGAATTCCACTCCGAACTTGTTAACCGTATTATGCTTAGATCAATTTGAGGCGTACAGTTTAGCGTCCCGATTGCAACGTATCGATTTGGAACACACTCTTTTAAGAGTTTCCTTTATCTACATCTGGTTATTGTCATAACAGTTCACTTTGATTCGTTCCCGTTTATCTATGTTAGGTTACCTACGCCCATTTCATACTGAACTCCACCGAAGAAAACAGAACGAAGAAAAAAATGATTTGGGTTGGGAAGCGTTTCGCATCACTTGTAACAACTTGTATGGCCTATTATGATTGAGATTTCTCGCATCGGAATGGTAATTTCCTGAGCGTGGTTGAGTTAAGTTCAACTCTAATCTATCCTCCTTGAATACAATGCATCCTACTTCCCCTAAAATGTATATTGTCACGATTATTATTTTAGCCATTTACGTGTGTCATTGTGCAAACTCAAGAGGTACATAGGGAAAATTACATAGTTAATAACCAGGCATGTTGCACTGAGTTATCCTCAATAAGGATAAATTAAATAGAAGTTTCTTCCGTGCTGGAATGTTAGCGTTTAATAGGTTACAGCGATAATTCTTTATGAAGATTGCTTTCCAAAAGGGTAGGTGAAGATTTGTGGTGGATGATCTTCCGTGTTGTGATAACCGTGTTCAGGATGCGCAGCTGACTGCGCATTTTTCAAGGGGATAACTTATTGATTGTTTAAAATACAACGCCAGTCGCAACCAATTTTTACCGACGAAAATATCTCTCTTCTAACCGTCTACGCAGGAAAGGCATGAATGAGATGGTGCCCTGCACATAAGTAAAAGAATAATAGCACTGATGAACAACATTTCGGTCCAAAGCAGCGCTCTATGGTCCACTTTTAACCTTTTAACGGTACAAATGTGTCTTTACGGTCATTGCCACATGCTGTGAACATGTCTCCATGTTTTTGGGCAGTTCAACCGTTCCACAATGGCAACGGTAACCTTTATGGTAGCAGTAGCAATACACATCGCACCATGCTTGGTGTTTAATATTATGGGACGCCTGGTAAAAGGCAAGGAGGAGGGAGTACCTCGTGTATTTAAAAAAACAGAACAGCACTTATTCGGCTCTGCCATCTGAACCAATTGATCCTCATTTTCGAATATATGCCAGCTAAAAAACCCTGCTCCAGGGTATTGATATGTCGCTGAATGCAGCTCAACGCGTCTAATTTTGCTTGCATAGATATGAATTGGGACTGGTAAAGCGTAGTCATCATTTGAATGGATCAAAATGTTTTATTTAACATCCATAATAATGTGATAAAATGCTCGAAATTCCCTAAGGTTCGACTGTGGACATGTCCCGAGGATATGTTGGTTTCGGTCGGCAGCAGTGAGGTTTACGATAACGTTGTTGAAAAATTGGTGTTTCGTGGTTGGAAAAGGCTCATTAAATTAGGAGTGTTTCAGCCCCAGCTATTCTGTGTATAATGTTGAGTTTACTTATTGCATTACTAGTAGTTTGAAAACAATTGACATAGCTTCTATCGGTAAAGTTTTTTACGCAAAGATTGAAATTACTGTGGACCAAGTAATCAAAGTGAGTCAACTAGTAAATACCTGTTGCAGTTTATTCCGGTTCATGAACATTCTTCTGGTACGCGGAAATAAACAACTTGTCAATTCAAGTGGTAGACGACATATTCTGTAGTGGAATGTTACCTTACTGAGCCATTGAGGTCAGAAAAGGAACAACGACGTAAAGGTTAAAAGCCTCATAGCCTGTAATCCGCCATAGTCCCTGCATGGACTACGTGACTAACAGGCGTGATGGGTAAAGGCCAAGCACACATGCGCAAGACTGAACTGACGTTTGACTTGACGTCTCACAAATATTCGCTCACGGTAATCCCCATAGTAGTTCACTTCAAAATGCCAATTCAAGCGCCTCCATCGATTACATATTTGCTGACGTTTGTAATGGTTAAACTCACAATTTAAGCTAGCATGCAAAAGGTTGTCAGATCATTTACAAAACAAGTTTTCACATCTGTGTGGATGTTATTGATTTTCAGATTAACGTAAAACGAACAACAGGTTAATCGATCTTCAAGGAACTTCATGCAGTACAATGTTTTATGTCATATTTAAAATCGTAATCAATTCGCGCACGAAATTTGCGAGACCGTGTTAAAGTGCGATTCTACCATTTATAACTGAGGTATATACTGCCGGTATCAGCTACTCATAACAATTAAATTGAAAGTACAGAATGCTCAAGATTTTGTTTGGACCAAGCGCTGTTTATTTTTCGAATATCAGTGGGTGATATGATTACCTAACAACATTCATTTTTCAGCAACTGTGTGATATCTCCTAATTGTAAATGATGATTTAAGATTTGTGTCCAATTTTTTACATTGCTATTGATCGCAAAAGTATATAATCTGACTCATGGACATTTCCGGATAAAACTGAATCGAAAAATGCAATGTAATTCTGGTGAATGTGGTTGCAATTTAATGAGACGAAATAATAACGAGTGTTCAAATCATGCATGGGGGTAGAATTTGTGTTACTGTTCAGTTAATGAATTATATATAACGTTCACAAAGTCTGTACGCGGCTGGTAGAACTCACAAAGGCCCGTGGATGTTTTTTACGCTGAACATTTATCGCCGGAGATAAATCGACCATATTGTAATTATTTACTTGAAGAAACGATTTCACATATAACTATCATGAAGAGTGAGGTAATAGAGCTGAATAAATGTGTTGTTTTCTCACTCCAGGCAACCTCACAGACTCATTTAAACTGTGCATTTTCTACTCTAGTGTGTGCGGACCTCACGCATTATAAGTTCTCATTTATTCCAACACATTTTATTATTTCAGATTTGGATTTATTTGAATGAATGTAGATAAATGGCACCGTTTTGTATTTTCCAGACTTTTCGACCGCTTGGATTTTTTCCCGTCCCAAACAGCGTTCAAAACGGTATCAATACAGTTTCAGCCATACAATCGGCGATTATTACGTGAACTTAATATTGTTACGTGAACCATGAGCACTTACACGAGTACTGCATATGGTCTTACAGTGTTGGAAATACGCATTTCATTTATTGGGCATCATACCTACATGTTAAACTGGTTTGGCTTAGGACTGAATATATTATTTGCAGTTCATAACTGACAGTTAGCTAACAAAACCGGAAGATACGCAGATAGAATACTAGGAGAGAAACATGAACAAGGCGCACTTCTAATGAGTCACAACTGGAATAAAAAAGCTAGCATGATTTTATCATTTTCCATATTTTCATTTATGATGAGTGAAAATGCTCAAACAGTTGTAGAATCCATGATGTTAATATTAACACTGATTAGAACACGAGTTAATTCCTTTGACTATAAAAGAAATCCTACAGGGAATTTCAAACACACCTTACGAGAAGGTCGCCTTATTTGGCAATGCATCTTTTCTATCACTTCACTACAATTTCTTAAAGTTAGTTTTTTCCGAAGTGAAATGTACTTGGTAATATGAGCACTTATCTAAATGAGTGCAAATTTAACTCCCACTTAAGGGTTGACTGGTAACTATCATAAACGCGCTGTGCTAAATAGGTTACGGGGTTGTCAAACTATCCAGGATTCATTGATCAGTCTGCATTTAGTGAATACTGAACACCCATCAGCTTAAGATGTTTTTAAGCCTACGAGGTTGTACGTCTCAAACAATCAATTTATCCTCCCTGCACATTTCCAAATGTCAAGGGAGAAGAGGTTCTGGCTTGATACCGATCGACATTTGTCAGATCTCGCTACGGGGATAAATATAGAGTTAATGCACCTAATGGGAACGGAAAACGTTACTTGTCATTTTTCTCGTCACATCTGTTGTCTTCATGTTGACTGATCAGTTGGCTACTGCCTAGTGTTTTTACCACTATTAACTTGTGTATTTCAGAGGAGTAAATTGATCGAAGTTTATATGGGAGACAGTTCATCCGGGATGAATATAGTGTGCGTCTTATCATTCGTTGATGTGAGGTAGACATTTTCCCGTTTGGCATCGTTCCAGTATGCTTCTATCTAGTCACGAAAGCGCACCGAGTTTATGGACCTATAACTACCCGTTGGGTTTCGATTTTATTCTAGTATCTCACCTTCATCTACCAGTTGGACGTTTACTGTTTCCGATTCCTGCGAATGCTCAATGAATGAATGCTGATTCAAAATATGCCTTAATTGTTTTTTGGCAGTTGCAATATTTTCCAAATAAATAATACTCTATGTCAGTGCTTCGTTGTCATCATGTTGGTGATATTTCTATATCCCAGTTTTCCGTTTTATATTTCAAGTATGCCAATTGCACAGTTCCAGTGCATGAAGCTGAGGCCCTTATTTGTCAAGCAACGCCTTCCATATTTGCGATTTTTCTGATATGAATAATTAGTGTAAGGCATAACGTTCCTTCCGTCACAACTATTTTATTGAATATGATGCTTGGCAATCACGAAAACGGAAATACGTTTTGGTCTTCGGTATTTTGAATGTATTAGTAACGCAAAGTATACTTTATAAATTGAATACATTGAAAACAATGTAAATTGTGTGGCAGATTTCTGTAACGTGGTACAGTTTGAGGTTGGTCAATGTTTGTTATGTTCTTTGACACCCAAGATGCTTTCCAAGCAGTCGTCATGTTTTCTGAAGACCCATTCGTCAGGCAGAGCCGAACCTAATTCATACGCGTGTAACAGTCGTTCCGCGGTAAGTGTTTCGCAAGAGAACAAGCGGATCGCAGTCGATCACACATCAGCACGTGATGTGTCTGTTTGCAGTCAATAAAGAATTAGATAAATTCCCTTCGAGGCATCTGTGTTACGAATGCATGTTGATGATTCGAAACAAGCTTTTAGCCAAATGAATAGATGACTCCCGGACGTTTGGCTAAGTATCGTCGGATAATGAAGCAATGCTCTCACTGAATAGTCATTCATTACATAACCAGCAGGTTATAAATTCACGCAAAGCTACCGTGATTAGTTGCTCGTTTGGATGCTTCAAACTGGAATGAATTTGAAAGGCACGCATGGTTTGTTAAGAATCCTATAATTAGGAGTTTTTGATATGCGGTCCTCATTCAATCAGTTGGTTCTAAGGAAACAGTCAAGATGCCCTTTTGTTCAAGTGCTGCTCCACGAAGAAGTCTGTAAATCAAATAGACGGTTACTGAATATTATTCTCTACTACTTGAAATTTGATGATGTACAACAGACCTATTTTGCGGATTGTAGAATGGGTCACATTATCTATGGTAATCAAACCCTTAATGTCCGAAGGATAGATGTTTTATTCATTTCTCACCTGGCTGATAAAGAGCTGCTGCAAATGCCAGTAACACTATTCCCAGTATAGTTGTGGACTAACTTGGGGATAATGGCCGCCCAGTAATTACAACTGAATGCACAGAGATCTATGGCTCATCACTTAGTTTATTGAAAGCTGTTCCACAAGCGGTCTTTTTAAAAGCTATTTTTCAAACTTCTATTCGGTAATAGTGCTTTGCTATGTAGTANTTTGAGGTATTTTTAATGAAACTGGCACTTGTTTTGAAGACAATGGGCGTGCTATCCAATCCTCTGTTTGATCACTACGTATGCCTTCCGCATGTACCAAACTATGACTTGTAGCGTGAAAATACACACACGTTATGTAAAGTTGGGTGAACCGAAAACGTTTTTGAGACGAATTGAGGTCATCGCATGATCTATTCGGGACTGATGTGCATGTGACTAAAACACTTCACATGTACTCTCTTTTCTAGGTCAAGATGTTTTCTGTCACTTACCACCTGTATCGAAAAGTTCATTCTACGCATAGCGCATATGACCGTGGGACTGCTTCACACATTACAGAAGAAGCCAAAGAAAATCGCATTTCATCAAAACGATCCCGAAGAATCAGGTCACTGAGATCGATATTCGTAGCCTGCTTAAATTCATTCAACTCATCGCTAACGGAACTTTTCCCTGGTACACAGAAAATCAACAAAACCCCAATTTGGTTTACGGATGCGTTATTCAAAGCTAAGCAATCGACCGGGGAGTAGTTCAGGAAATATAGTTGCAGACAGTTACGAGCGGCTGTTATTTGTGTTTACCGAATGACAGCAGCCAGTAAACGTTAGTCACTAAAACCATGAGCATTCAATGATCATTTCAAATTACAAAAAGTCAAGTAATTTGTCCCGTTTATTTCGTCTGTTTCGGGCAAACGCTTTAGTGTAAAGGTCAATATGTAATCTTGGAGGCGAATTTGTAATAAACGTTCTCATATTAATAAAATAATGTGTGATGTGGTTATGGCAATGAAGAAGACTAATTTGTCAGCACCCCGCCGAGGGATTTTGATTGGCGGTTTCAAACAAATGGTTTCCTGAAAACCAACAAACGAGAACCATTGGTCAATAGAACGTTGTGCAAAACTGTGAAAGGAAGATTTAGCAGTTTTAATACACTTCGGCGGATAAAATGACCATTCATAGAGAACGATTTAGATGTATAAAATGTGAAACGTCAACGGTAATCGAATCACACAGACAATCACAATTTTTAAGGCATCGATTGAAACATGGTCAACTGAGGCAGCATTGATATCCATTACACATTAAGAAATAAGAATTTGGGAGCAAAGTCCTCAATAATGAGGATAGAAAACACTGATCTTTTCACATTCGAATTTACCCATCCAACTTACAGAGGCATGTGGCATCCATCAGTTAGCATGCAAGCTGACTGCCCCGACAGGTTTTCCTTTGAATTCACCGAACTCCACCGAATGAGCTTCTAAGACAAGTTGAATTGTTCAAATAGTTGTTTGGCAGATTTGAAGTTTGTATATCTATTGCGAAAAGTTCAGTAGCCTCGGTGGGAGCATAGCCTGGTAGAGCATACGCGTACAAAGCGTAGGCGGCGTCCATGCGTGGGTTCGAATCCCACCGAGGCTACTGAACTTTTCACAATCGATATACAAACTTCAAATCTGCCAAACAACTATTTGAACGATAGAAAAAACAACAAAAAATGGAGTAGTGGTTACGGTGAATAGAAACACGGAAACTAGTGTATATGGAAAAAGCATTCGACTGAGAAACGTGGGGCGTTAAGTGCATGAATTGTTGAATGTCACGCTTCAATCAAGGAGTTCTGGCAATACGCAGTACGTTGGAGGTGAGCAGAAAGAGGAATTTAAATAGCTGTGACGTTGGAGACAAACTGGCCTTGGATATAATTATTGGGAAAATGGGATAACGCGTTCCATGAAGCAGCTCTAAGAACTACTGAAAACAGAATTTCAACTCGTTTTCCGGAAGGTGATGAAAGTTTCACATTGGCATATCGTTCAAAATTATATTTTTGTCGATTGACGGGCGTTAGCATACGTGTTGAAGCGGCATCAGTCATTACTTCTGACAACTCGATTTCGACTGTACTTTGTGGCATGTTGCGATATGTTAATGTATTAATATATATGTGTCCCCATGAACTCCGTGATTCGCAAGTATTGACTGATTATATGATGCGAAAATCCTCTCTATAAATGTTAGATATCAGGAGAGAAAATCACAGCATAGGCCTCAGCAAACACGTGTTAACTTTATTGCATCAATTCCAAGAACTGTCTGATTTCCGGCATTCTCGGAAACATAGAGCAAAGCCCAGTGATAACGATCACGAACACTTATCTTTGCGGTTTGCGACTATGCTAGAGGCTAGGGAAAACTATGAAATAGCATCTGCTGTTTCTCAGTGATTGGAACTCTTCAATTTTCGAAAGTTGAACGAAAATAACAAACTCATCTCACTCTAGGAATCAAATTGAAAATCAAACAAACATTATTCTTCCAAAAAGCATGTGAAAACCTTGTGACCGGGTAGCACAAATCCTATTGTTCGAATTTAATGTTTGTGAATCTAGATTAGCAGAATTCGCTCCATTACTTGGGGAATGGAAACGTGTCAATATAGCAGAAATTAACGGTTACCAGTCATCCGCTAAATAACACAAGGTGAATCATCTTCCTAGAAACACTCGAAGTACACCGCCAGGATAGAAAAAGTGAATTTGACAATTGGCTGGGCTGTAAAATAGTTCAGTCATCACTGATTCGGATGACTCAGTTCTCAACAACATATCCACTTTGAAATATTGAGTGTTTGCTGTGACAGGTGAGACCTTGTCATCCACATACTAATTTCCGTTACCATTACTACTATAACCACCACCAGTACAGCAAAGTGGGGGCCGGGGGGGTGGGGGGTGGAGGGAGAGAGGGAGGTAAGTGACCTTCCGGCTGTCCATATTTTTAGAAATACGTTGGCCTTTTGAGAGTGGAAAAAACTGTGTCTCTACGAAACTTGATTGGTCCTAAAAAATGTTTTTTTTTGTGCTGAAGGCTACCAACAGATTTCTTGTAATCGAACCAAATGTGCATACAATTTGTCTGAAATGTGGTTAATTTCCAGTGGTCATTAGATCAGTATATGCCGATTAAAAATCAATAACAGTTGGAAGTAGCATCTCGAGATTTGCCGTGAAGGTCACACAAACTGTATGTTGATCGATGACTACCAAATTCCATAGTGCTTTATAGTCTTTCCCCATCCAGCATATTTTTGATATTTTTTGAATTTTATTCTAACTGACTTTGATTTTATTGCTCCGTGAAATATGATCAGATATCAGGAACCAAGATGAACACCACTTCAAAAATTACTAATATTTGATTATGTGAAAGATCCAATATTTTACCGAACTCTAAATCGATGCAAACTCAACAAAATCACCTTGATCTACGAATCCATGGATTGATTTGCGAAATGTCGGATCTTATTTCTATCACGGTTGCACCGTGATGCTCCCACTCGCATTTTTGTAGTCAGTCTGAAAATGAATTATTTGTTTAGTGGATTCGGTTTTCTGCATCAGTTCAGTTTAGTGCCATCCGATGAACTTAGAATTCAACTATCTGTAATTTATTTGTTCAGCGTTCCGGTTCAGTTTGTGTACGGTTGTGGTTTGTTTGCTTCCACGATTTGTGTTTTATAACTTGGCCAATACAATACGGTTCACTAGCAGCTTTGATCGAAGTGCTTTTAGTGTGAGCGGGAGAGTCAAGGATGACGCCACTATCACTTACGCATATCTGGGCCTTGGTGTCCTTGGTGTTACCAGAGAGTGATGACAAGTTGCATTACATTGTATTTATCTGCTTATTTTCACTGCTCGAAATCCAATTTTAACGGTTGATCCAGGCAATATTCTTGTAAAAACAATTCAATCATTTATCTCTACCTCTTTTATTGCTCCACAGTTGTGCCACACCTTCTCAGGCATTTTAGGGATCCGTGGGAAGGTATTTGTTTTACCTGCCTACTTCTGATTACTTCAAACGTGAAATAGGCTCAGCTTGACTTTGATTCAATAAATGATATCACACTGCTGTCGAATTGCGTACTTCCTTTACTAGTAAACCTTCAGCTTTACAGTTCTTATCAAATGTTTGGCACAAGAGGCATCGACCAGGGAGGAGTTCTGAACAGTCTAGAATAATACAGATTGCACCCTGTAATTGTCCTTGCGACAGCTAATCCGAATTATTCCTCAGGTGTCTGTGATAATCTGTATACGTGTTTAGTATACATTCCAAAATATTATATATATTGCTCCAGTCACATTTTACTCCAGTTCTCACATCTGGCTCCAAAAGAACGTGGTACGATTTAGAACTGGTCATATATATGTGGACACTGTCTTCATTGGTATGAAAAAGGCTAATGTTACGCACGAATGGCTTTGTGAACCTTCAGGTTTCGCTGAGGTCCTTCCTGTTATTTAAACTCCTAGAGTTTAACTGTGCTTGCCTCAGTTATGAATAGTCACCTGAATGAGTCCGTTTCAGTTCCAGGTTTCTATTCTGTACTTGTATATTGACGTCTGCAGGTTAAACAATACTGATATTTCAGCAGAAGTGATGGGTCATGCAAGGACTACTGCGTGATAATATGTTGAGCAATAAAAGCAAATGACAAGCGAGACTATCAGAGAGAAAAAAACATTTTCTAAATTAACAGCTTCATATGAAACTAATCGTCATCTTTCATTTTGCCAACAAAAATCAGCGAGACAAAAGTCATACTGCGAATCGGGGCAGACGATTTAGTGCAAGAGTGAATCAGGTGGATTGAGGTTTGTGTTGTCAGATTTTGGTGGCATACAAATGAATCATGTTCTGCTTCGATGTTTCACTGGTCTCCATTTACATATCATATAGCAATTTGATGAAAGTTTTAGCAAGGATTACAAAGATAACTGATATCAACCGAATCCCAGCGCAGCTTCTGGAAGTATTCCCCGAGCAAACCTCGGAAGATGACGGTGGAGTAGCAGAGATAAATTCGTTGGAACTACTGGCGTTTAAGCAAAAGAAGAACCGTTTGCTCAACTGAGAGATGTCTGAATCGACGAATTTGATTGGTTAATCAATGAAGATTTTATTGTGTTCCGGAATATAGGAAGGTGAACGTAAAGTGGTACTTATTTTGACCGAGGCTAATGATCTGATGATAGAGCGAGAGCGAAATCATAATACGTGGAGGTGTTAACGAGGCCAAAATGAGATGAGCAGCTATATCTTAAAAATTCTGAGGAAGGAAAGTGCAGTCTAAATAAGTATTGCCTGACAGAGCATCAGGTCATCCACATGCAACGAGTACAATCACAATGGATCCCAATGACACCGCATGTAGTTTTTGTGTTTCCCCACCATTAACCATATGGGAACGATTTACGTTTGACCTGTCAGTCTCCAAACATCACACTGGTATTTATTATTCAAAAGTATGGCAAGTATTTCGTGAGACTCACATGCAGAGCAACATGGGTTGCTATTTTCGTTCTAATTACGTCCGTTTGAACGCCATTGATCGACTATATGCTGCTATGATAAATGGTAATAAAGGTTAAAGTGCAACTTGAAGTTGGTAAAGTGTTTTCTCTTCGCCTTTTTGAAGTTTCATGAGTGAGCAAATTTCCATAATGACGCGGAAATTGATTGGCATGGCCATTATCATAAGATCGAGTAAAACAAAAAACCCACTTTGACCTTTGAATGATATGCATACGAAATTACATCTTTTCCTTATTTCAAAGTTGGGATAGCTCGGTAACTTATCGCTTTCTTTCATTCTCTTCCGTGATGGCACACGCTTTTTAATGTTTTATGCTTTCAGGTTGTTTGTTATACGTCAGCAGGTGCAGTAAAATAAATCGAACATAACTTGAATGAGTTTCCTACTTTCCAACAACCGGAGTTCTACTCGGTAGTGGAGACAATGGTACGATGATTCATCACTCAAACACATGAATAATCATCGGATGTGGTTTCAACTTATAACTTGGCCATTTGCACTGAAAATAAAAAGCCTATTTCATCCCACTTCTTTATTTCCGTTCGAGGGGTAGGAGCAGAGTAAATTATCGTCCAACACGCCCCCGTGCGATACAAATGGTGAAAGTCGGACCCAGGCAAGCCACTAAATTAGTTTACGGCGAGCATTTGTAATTAGCCAGCATGGGTTTAACTAAAAAGAAATTTTCGTTCTGTAGTTACATTGATTGACTCATCCTGATTTCTGTCAAAACGTTTGGAGAAGAATATCTCTTCACAACAGTTAACAAACAGTACCGTGTTTGTGAAAATCATTATTGGGTATGAAAATTGTCCCAGAAATAAATGTTTCTACTCAATGAAGATAAAACTAAGACGCTGACAAGAAAATATGTGGTATGCAACCATTTTTCGTTGCAATTCGTAATTTTGCCTAGTCATGTGTCAGTTGGCGAGATGCATGGGTATCGCTGTGCAGGTTGACCGCAATTTTGAAATACGGGATGTAAACGGAGTAAAATAATTACCAGTATAAAGCAATGTAATAAGTTGATATCTTCCCGGTTTGGAGAAAAATCCATTTGAGGAATGTGGTCAACATAAGTTAATATAGTTCTGGTGGTTCATCGACGGGTATGACATGTTTAATTGTGAATCATACTTGGGTTTAAGATCGTCTCAATTATAAAAAAAGTGACAATAAATCGGATAAGGAAACTTAAATGTGATCGAAGGGATGCCTGATTTGTGGAATGACGAATGGATATATACAAGTAAGTTAATAAAGTTGATTAGATCAAAAGAGTGTGCGAAAACAGTCACCAAAGTCCGAAGATTGCTACAAACTTACGAGTGTCGTTGTTGAAATTATTGTTTCAATCGCTAACAAACTGTATCATTTGATCCCTTTGGATAAGGTTTCGTTGAGAAAAATGACAGGACCAAAATTCATGAGAACGGTACATTTGTGATTGGACGTAGCCTACCTGTCATTGTTCAAGTCTTCATATATCACTGATTTTATTAGCTAGAATGATGCTGCCTGACAAACACTGCACCATTCGAACTACGCAACTTGTTGTACAAGGAAGTAGGTGAGGCAGATCTGATAACTAATGTACACCAATAACATAATTTGCGATTCACTGGTTGCTGGAATCCGATTCATTGGGTTTGCAAAACGGAGTCATTTATTGAAAATTAGTTTCCTCCTCCGGGGCGTCAAATTTGGTGTCGATTCGCTTCCTCTGACTTTGAATCTTATTCTCCACACTCATAAGCTTATATACGAGACTGTACCGTTCGTTAGTGGTAACTTGGAACAAAACATTCTTTTCTGGTTCTTAATCTATTCAGCAATCCCTTATTTTTACCAACTCCTCCATGTAGCACATTTAACACTGTCTGATTTTTCCCAATCACAATAAAAGGAAACTCCACGAAGGAACCCGGTAACCAGAAGAATCATTCACATTGTTTTGTTGTATCGTGTATAAAATTTCATTCTATTTTATCATCCTGTTTGATGAAATGCAAGTTCAACGCAGTGATTCGAGTAGGAATTTCACAATCCGCTTCCATTTCTGTTTTCATTCATCGCTATACCAATTATTGTCCAGCTCATCCGAATGCAACCATTTAGTGAATCCGTTATGATGATGGACAAGACGAGCACAAAATTTGTGCTACGGGATTCTATCGTACTAGTTGAACAACGGTCGGTGCACACAAACGGAACAATTTGCATACAGACGGGCACTAGTCATTGTTGCAGCCGTTTTGTCTTCCTTAGTGCTCATAATTTCAGCGTGTACAGCGTGCACATAGAAACGGGGCAAGCACGAATCAGACTGTAGTTTAATCACTCTGTCTGAGAGATTCTGATCGAGAGGAAGCAAACGCTGATGGACATTCTCTTTGTCAGGCAGACAGAAGAAACCATACTGACATGAACTGTTACCCTAATGTTTGAAAACAAAGGGTGTCTGGAACACATAACCCGATTCATTGTATTCCATCTCTTGTCTCTCATGTGAGATGTTTTGCGTTTCGTGATTAAAATTTACAAAATGTAGCTTTTTTTTTATTTTCAATATGAATTTATCCTCATCAGATAGAAAGATTTTTTTAGTGAATAAGAGATGGTTCCCTCTCTAATAAATTTCACTTGATGAGGTGATGTATGGAACGGTTTGACGTAAACGGCACTGACTCATCTTATACATATTCGAATTTTATTGTCACGAAAATATATGTTCATTTACGAATTGCCCTAGGAAGGGCACAATCAAAATATGTGTTCCATTGCAATCAGTAGACAAGCTTTATTTAGATAAGCACTTACACAAGCTTGATGCAGGTATTGAGTGGTCGCTTAACATTGGTCAAACAGAAGAGGGTTCTCTGTACGTTGAAATTCCCATGGAAGTTAGAATTATTTATACGGCTGCAAACAATCACGAAATCGGTTGTGTTGTACCTCAAATCAAGTCAAATCAACAAAAGCTTTATGCACTCAAAGGGTCAATTTTCAGCAATTTACGATTTTAACAGTGGATAGGTAAAACAATTGCAAACAAAAAAGGAAATATAAGAGATTCTACACTTTTATAAATGAGAGAAAAATTAGTGCAAGAGATTTTCCCTGAGGTGAGTGGGAATATTCTGACGATTTACTAGTAAAGGAGCTAGATATGGAGTTACACTGTTTTGATATGTAGAAGTCCGCGCAGGAAGCAATTGATATTTGGAGCGCGTCCGGGGATTCGACAGGGCTTTCGCGATATCTTGGTGCAGACAGTGCCCTTGGTCACGCGTTACCCTGTCAATAAATGTATAACAAGCGTCAAGATGCTTGGAAATAAAGAAATCAACTAAAACAACTCTATCAACTCCACTGTAGCCGGATCTTGATAACAAAGAAAAGTTTTTTCTTTCAGTCGAAGGATAAAAATAGGGGAGCAGTATAGCCAGTGTGGAAGAAGGCAGGCACTCACAAATTAAAGAATAAGATTATGTGGTACGGCCAGTTTCCTGAGCCTGTACGCATGGAAAGACATTTTTCGAACTTTTGTGAAAATGTTGATGGCATGAGCAAACCGGGACAGGTTATGGGTAAGGTAATTAACATATACAGCTTTGGTAATGCTTTGATTGGTAATTGTAAGATCAGGTAGAATACCAAATAATGAAAGATAACGGGGACCGGTCTTAAGACTAAATGGAACTTCAATGCACTTACTGATGTTAAGTACAAGGGATCGGGTCACAGACCAATCGTGAAGTTCGTTAAGACTGTTTTGTGGAGGTCGAAAACTGTCTGAAATAAGGGCTGGGCAGCCAATCACAATATCATCAGCATACTTACAAGCAATAAATTTGGTGGGAATGGGCAAATTTTGTATAAACATGGAAAACAAGAAAGGGGACAAAATGGCACCCTGAAATACAGCGGCAACAATGTTAATATAAGATTGTACGCCACTGAGTGAAGTAAACTGAACCTTACGGGAGAAGTAATTGATTAGTGCATTTAGACTTCATGAGTTAAACCACACTCAGAAAGACGTTCAGTGAGCAGTCTTTGGTTGAGTGAACCAAAAGCGTTTTATAATCAAGAAAAGTTAAACTGGTGGAGGAATGGTACAATGATCAGAAGTACTCATTTGGGCTCGTTTAAAACCGTGAAACACATTGGGACCATTTATATAAATGCCATCAAGAAAGGCATTGGTACAGGTTGGAAAATTGACAAGGTTCTCTAAACCTAGAGTGGTTAGAAAGGAGGTATCAAAGCGATTAAAGTTACCAGTGGTAATACATAAGGACTGGTCAATACAACTGGCGAATTGTGTTACTAAACTATCAGAAAATAGTCTTAAGTCGGGGGCGATTGTATCAGGGGCAACATAAATATTCACAAAGTAAATGAAGCGAAAGCTGCTGAGAAAGCAGAGCTTGCAGCAAATACAAATTACAGTTAATTTTACATGTTGAGTCGGATCAAATTAAAGGAGTGTTCTTGCACCAACTTCGATTTACGAAAGTGACTACTCCGCCACCTCTGTTGCGAAATTTTATAATCCGATCACTCCTGAAAATATCAAAGCCGTTTAATCTGACCAGATCATTCTCAATATCTGGGTGTAACCAGCTTTGTTGGAGTAAAATGACTCCCACCCTTTTGCATTATTTCTGTTGCACCAGATTCCGTATGTCATTGATTTTTCCCACAGGTAAGCAAATATCACTAGAAAAAATGAACGAAATGGTCATCCTGTTTATAGAACTTCGCCGGAGCGCAACCTGCCAGCCAGCGAAATGGTTTTTATAGTGACCGTGACGTTTATTTCTCAACCGCTTGTAAGGATTCCTGACGGAATTAGAAAACCCTGAAATCCCGACGTCATTCGCGAAAACTCAGAGGGATTTCATAAAGTGGGAATGGTAGGTCAGCATTTGACCTTCAAAAATTTGGTCAATTAATGTAAATGTGCCCGGTCCATGGTATCCACTGCAAAAGACGTTAATAGTTGTTCAATTTCGAACGGCACGGTCGAAATTCAAAGGCCCCGCCAATTAAAAGTGTTTTCACCTGATTTTTTGCGATGCGTGGAAGGTCACTTGTGGGTGAAACAGAGAATTCGCGCGTGCAGGATGCACCGATATGTATACACGAGAATAAACAACCTTTTCCGTAATTTAAAAGTTGAGCATTGCACCATTTCATACTTTGTTTCCTGTTCGTGTAATATTAAGTCAAAAAACGGACTGTATTCTCACTGTATATTTCTTCTCCTTTGAATGTGATTGAAAGTGTCATTCACGTTTCCGGGATTTTCTCACTAGATTAGACGGTTTTAGGTTTTCAGTGAGTGGAAATTAAAAGATGTAGCTAGAACAGTTGAACTACTAGGGAGTGGTATATATGCTAGAAAACAGTTTTATATTGAGCGGGTATCCGTTGTAACAAATGTCCCTAAATAGACAGAAAGGATCGTTTGCTTAACATACAAATTTATTTAATATGCCATAATGAACTGACCTTTTTAGTGGTCCGCGAACGATGATCATTTAAAGTTGAATCTACTGGTCCTTCTTGAGCTCGTGTTCGCGAATACTAGCTGGGGCCAGGCTGTTGGGTTTGATGCCGGTTATAACGATGAACCTTTCAGGGGTGGAGTACAAATGAGGTGACTCGCCCTTACATAGGCCAGAATCCCCGACTTACCATTGACCAAAAAATATAAGTTAACATTTGTAATTGGTTCTTTATTAAATCAACTGCTCACAAAACATATGGTGGTTAAGCAAACGGATTAGTTAGGCTTTTATTTGCTTATAGCCGAGACCGTCCTTTTCGACGATCGGTCCTCGTGCGCTCAATTTATCGATCAAGATAGAACGTCGCAAGGTTTTGAATAGATCTCATTTATGGCAATGTGGGAAAGTGCAGCCACATCAGAGTTTTAGTTTCATTTGACAACTATCACCATTGGCAATAATGAAATAAAGATGCTTTTTATTTAATTTCCTTTGGTTCACACTACTAGTCCTGCTGTACGATGCTTAAAGTCAAAATTAAATGCCACTAGGAAGATATCTTCCCTTCTATCACTTGTTAGGGCTGATATAAGAATGGGACATCATCTATCATTTTGATTACCCTGAAAGAATGGTTCAAAAACATAAAAACACGAAATGCATTGTCCAAACCTTGGATGCCTTAAAGTCTAAGATAGATCTAGTTTGAAGAAAAAACCTTTTCACCCTCGAGAGTGTATACTGAAGATGGTATATATCAATGGAACATAAAAATCCCGAGCCGCAATAAATTTATGACAAATTCAGTGTTGACGTGGTAAAACGGTCTAGGAGAAGCGAAACATAAGCAAGGTAATTAGCAACAGGGAAACTGTATTCGTTTGCACGTAAATATAGGTATTTTAACCTGGAGTGGGTAAATAAAAGTGAGATCTTTTTGTATAAAATGAAATGCGAAGTGTGAGAGATTACACAATGATCTATCGTTGCGCAAGTCTCAGAGTTCTTGGAAACAATAAGGGAATGTGATCCATGAGCTTATCGCGATATATTTAAGTGTCCGATTGCTCTGGAGAGGACACAACGATCCGATAGTAGTAAAATGAAAAGTAACTAAGGAAGCCTAGAGTGACTGTAAAAGGTTGCGAGCACATATAGATTGTTTTATCCAGATTAAAAAGATGGATGAGTGTTTCAGGCGGAGAGCATCTAAGAAAGACTACTGATATGTGTGTAAAGGTTACTTAGCAGGGTGACATAAGGTGGCGATCAACAACTGTAGCTCTTTGGGGATGTCCATGAAATCAGCCGCAGTGAGGACAAGTTCAGGTGTTGAGGCAACTACTTTCTAAGCAAATTACTGACTCACTATTCTGATAATGCTGAAGCTCGTTTCCCACATTTTTGAACGGTCCCCGGCTTTCATGAGAGGCTTTGTCGGACAGAGTAGCATGCGTGTGATCCCAGTTCAGTTAGCTATTACCTTCAAATTCATGGGCACGTTTTATCCATGCTGAACAACACACATCCAGGCACAAGTCGAAGAAGTCACTCAAATGAAGACAGATAACGGCTAAGTACGGGTTAGCAAATAGTGTAGCCTGGGAGATACATAAAAAGCATACCACAGGACACAAGTTTTATAAAAAGTATAGAGTTNCCACTTGCTTGGCTTATATTCGTGGTCAGGAGTAAAAATCCGTGACTGTATTTCTCTCATGACTTACGGCAAAGTTTGATCACATTTATTTCAACGTATCTTGGTTATAACAATAGCAATATATGTTTTACCTTCCTTTTTGTTTCTTGCTGTTGTAAATGTATAATCATCTTTCAGAAGGGGCTCCGTGACCGTACATGGGTTTCCTGGGGAAAAGCAAAAGTGTAGAAGGTGGGCGGCACTGGCGGGGTTGGAGGTCAGGACCCTCAAGTGGCCTTAACCACCAAACCACCATCAACCAAAACCATCGAGTTTTGGTGGTAGAATAGCGGAGTGGAGAGTTCTCCATGAATCGAAGGAACGTTTCGCGACATCTTCCGTACGAAATAGTAAAATTGGATTACGTAAAACAATGTTTACGACAATTTACGCTTGCGGATACAATCAGGTGGAGTGGATGGCGGGAAACAGGACTGAATTCAATATTACCGTTATATTCACAAACGATAAATTGTCATGTAAAATTGAATTCAGTCTTCAGGATTGAGGGCAGAGGACAGGGTGCCCGTGTAAGCCCCATCACCACTGAGTGGAAGGTGCGATCACAAATGTTCGTTCCTCCATAGCCCCTTCAGGTGCTCATCCAAACGCCGTTTGAAAGCGGCGTCTGTCTTCTCTTCAACCACAATCACTGGAAGGGAATTTCATAATGTTGTTGACCAACGCGAGAGTCGATAGACTAATGGAAGACCAACTGACTGAAGTTTCCGCAACGTGATAGAGTGCCCCCGTGTGCGGTGCTCTGTCCGTAAAGGTAAGTACTGTTGCAGCTCCGGGTCCATATCACCCCTCAGGATCTTCCTCAGGCAGATGATATCTCCCCTGAGGCGTCGATACGCAATTGGGAACAGACCAGTAACCTGTAGACGACCTTCATAGCTGGTCCCGCGTAGTCCAACAACGAGTCTAGTGGCAGCACGTTGTACGCTCTCTAACTTATCCAGTTCGACGGCCGTGTAGGCATATGTCGCAGTACCACCATACTCAAGTCTTGGTCTGACACGGGAAGCGTACAGCAGCCTGAAAGCGTTCATCGTGAACTGGTTGAAAGACCGCCGAATAGGCCCCAGAATGCTCCATGTGCTAGCACAGACCCGATGGGTGTTTTCTCGGGTCCTTAGTGATGACGTAACCATAACACCCAGGTCTCGTTCGCATTCCACCTGAGTAACTTTCATCTCACACACAGTTGCCATCTCGATTGCAGCTAAATTCGTCACAGTTGTCATGACTGACATTGTTTTTGACACAAGTATTCAGGTGCATGAATGGTTCCGAGATTAATTAGAAGACCTTATGATAACAGTTCAGTTAAAACCAGCTTAGATGAGAGAATATCGTTTTTTTCTCCTGCAAGGACAAACACAGATACAGAGCACTGATAAGAAATTGACTTTCAATATATATATATATATATATATCAGCGACCGTGAGCGAAATAACGTGTTTCCACATCCACGTGACGAAATAGACAATTTGAACACAGGAATTTACAAAGCTCGGAATATTTGCAAAAATTAGGTAATTGAGATATATGTGAACGATGCGGCATATTGAAAGCCTTATTTGCAATAGAAGAAAACGTAGAGCGTCCATAATCACTCAGTATACATGATTACCACGTTGGATGTGCTTCTTTCATTTTTTAACTCCCTTCCTCAATAAAAACCTTTCTGTGAAACTGGGCGACATGTGCGCGAAACGTTCTTCCATCATGAAACCCCTATATGCTGAGGCCAACGTTAACATTTTGTTTTTTATAAGTTTCTTAAATACAGGAGTATATTTTTGGAGCAAATTGATCAAATAGCTATTGGAATGGTTAGCCAAATTCCTTCCAGCATTGCTTTCTAAGCAGTTGATTTCTGTCATGCAAGATCTACTCGTTGCATGCATGTTTTCTTTTTGGCTTACTTTTATCTAACCAACTGCTCATTCTCGAGGGAATAGAGAACTAACTTACATACTCGTGGCTTAAGTTGTCAAGCTTCCTTTGGTATCCAGGTAGGAATTCAAGGTGGCTGATGTGGTGAAGCCAAAATCTTTCGAATAAATTAGGCTTTATTAGTCTGCGATTTGCACGAGATTCGCTGGATTAAGTGATTGAAACAAGTGAACTCTAGTTCACTTGATTGATTTGCATTTGGGATTTGTGATGAACCAGTGGTCGAGCGATTTCGAATGCAAATCGGATCACCAGTTGTGTGAAAACTTGCGACATGCAGTAATTTGCTGTCAGTCTGGCTCATCTAAAATAACAGTGCTGAGACGGCGAGCTAACACGTACAGATATCGATCCAACTCGCGTGACGTGATGTCTCACACGATGTTTGTAATGAAAATAATGTTTACCTTGTAGATGCAGTGGAAATGCAGTGGAAAACGAAGAGAGAGCACTGAACAGCAGTTTTGTCCTGTTTGGGAGTCTTAAGCATTGCGTAATTTTGTGCCTATCAGGACTTGAACTCTTGAATCCAGTGCCTGCGTAAAACCGAATGGGTTAAGCCAAACAATCATCGTCTAAATTTTGATTTTATTCAACAAATTTCCTCCACATTTTGGGAAAGGGAAGTTCCAAAATCAAATTAACTCACTTCCCGCTTAGCCATCAGGATCCGAATACGATTGAAAACTATTTCGTTGTGTCCAAAACAGTGGTTAGCGAGCTACCCTGGGACTGTGAATTGCGGGCAGGGTTGAGGAGTACACTGGAGGAAACTGACAATTTCGGATTCTTTGTGCACGCACCACCACATACATATATATATTGCTTGTATCTTGGTCAACCGAGCAAATATTATTACTGACTTGAGCAATCATCTGCCACATTAGGCTTTCATCTAATCCGTTTAATTTTCATTAAGTAGACGTATATTTCTTCTTTTTCCAGTGCTTAACGTTTTCCTCACTGTAAATTGTCGAAACTGCTGAAAATGCGTCCTATTGGATGCATAAAACTTCAGTTGACTTTACTTAAAGTGTGATCAACGGGACTAGAGGTGGATTTGACTTGATTGCATAGAGAAGTTCGTCGTTTGGAAAACCAATGAAACATGAACTCAGAAGTAGGTAACCACTCTGCGTATGTTTCAACCCGATTGGATTTCATCAGCAGGTTGAATGCAGTGACCAGAAAACTCGCGACTAGAGCGAAGCAAATACCTTGTTGAACACTGGGTAGCGTGTGGGACAATTTTTCAACTTAATGTAACACGTTTGTTACGCGTATCAAATATCGCATATCTCACTGGTCTACGGATTGGACTCGGTTTTGAATATTGCGAACCCTCAGGTCGAACCAGCTGTGAACCACTTTCTAGTATTTCAAATCATACTTCGTTTTCTCCGTGCACGGCGAAATTTACTTTATAATAAAACGTTGGTTTTCACTCAAAAATCCTACTCATCTGTACAACAGCATCAAATCAAGCTCATTGTGAAAATGGATGATAACATGATCTGCGCAGATCAAATTGACAATCGCTTTGAGTTCATATCAACAATGCCTGATTCAAGTAATAAAGAACAAGGGATAGCATACGAGGTATCGAAAGAATNATAATCTCTGTCTATCTTTCTTTTCACTTTTCAAGTGAAATGTTTAGAGTTTTCCTGCTGAGTTGTCGTTCTCTTGCAAACGCCGTCTCGAGACATACGGCACTGAATGACCCAAACATATACTGTGATCTACTGACCTGCCAAATTCACAGCAACCCAAAACAAGTATTTTGGGTATTAGCTCGACAGAAGACTGAGTGGCTGCTACGCCTTGTGGCCGGGCTGAGTTTGCCATGTTAGGGCTGCTATTGTGTTTCCAATCAATATGTATGTTTTCTCATCCAACTCTCTACCCAACTTGAAGTTTGAACCTTGATTTCAGCATTTATTGGCCCAGCCTAGCGTTCTTGGTTTTTACAGATTTATCATGATTGTGATCGAATTTTAACATTAGTGAAAATTGAAAGCTGAGTCAGTGTGATTGCGTGTCTTCGTGTGTGTTAGTAATGGGGGCCTAATGTCACGCACTAAAGACGGGCATTGCCTGGAGGCGCGCAAGCCTCAAATAATGAGCGAAGCCGAAAAACGGAAATTCACGAGCTGGAAACATTTGGTTGATGCTAAAATCCATTGGCTGAGTAAACACAGAAAACACTGTATTTGGCATGTGAGTGCAGGGGCACATGGATGCAACCGAAAGAGAACATGCAACACTTGTATCGGAATTATTGTGAAGGAAACCTAAAGGAAAATGGAAACTCATTTGCTATGGACAAATGTTACTCCAACTTTTTGATTCATCTCCACTATAGTTCACGAATTCTGCGTTCGTTATTCTATTAGGTGAGCAGCAAATGTTGATTTTTATTTCTGGTCCAAGTAAATATGTGAATCAGTATAAGGAAAACAATTGTATCTTTCCTTTTCAAGGGAATATATACGGACACAATACAGGAGAGACGAATTCAGTTTCATCCATCCAGCCACATATTATACTGTCGAACGCAGTATCCCCACACACATCAATCAACACAGTTAGAGTGTCAGACGCTAAGAAGGTAATCCTTTTTAACTGATCGCTCCTCACTTAACCCGTGCATGGTCCACTATACATTATCGCTAATATTAATTGCTCATCACATACTATCGTGTCATATAAAGTATAAGGAATGAACCCATAATCAAGAGAATCAACTGTTCAATCATGGAAACACGAAGCCCCAACTCCAGGACCCCACTAGCTTACGCTTAAAACAGAACCAAATGAAAGCGTAGCTGTCTAAGACCACCGCCGCCACTAATAATAATTGCATCATTATTAATCGTCGTGGGCAAAGTAATCAGTCGTTTTCTTTGTCAATGAATCCACATTATTGTTACCGATGTTCTGGGGAAAAGCTGCGTTGTGACAATAATGTATTTCTTGGTTCCCTTTTTGAAAGTTGGTTTGTAACCGCATCATATGAACCCTTATCATTTCTACATCTCATTTTACTCACGCACAACCAAACGGAAAGGAAAACACACATAATTTCCAAGTATGTTCAATTGGTTTCACCACGCAGAATCACGAGAATTTTTCCAATACGGACGAAGACACGGTGATTTAGAATCGCTCTGAAACAGTGCAGGATTACCTTTCCGTGAAGTTATTTTTTAGTCTATTGGTATTCGCAACAGTTATAGGGATACTTATTCACACTAAGACTACTCTTCCTCCATCTCAGCATTGTCGCCCGTTCTCACTGTGATTCTGAATGAAACTCCGCATCACTCGGGTTGCTTGTTTCGCGCTCCACAAGTCGTGTTATTCCCTTCCCCAGACTGAAACGATCGAACGGCGCGGATACTTACTATGTCTATTGCTCACAGTCGTGCAAGAAAGTAGGAACAATAAGATAAACAATCCATGCATACTTGAGTTGGAAACCCGCCGTACTTCGTTCGGTGCGGCTAGAAATGTGAGTCTGGTTTCCGAAAAGATGTGAAATGTCACAACAAGATATCGAATTTGTCCAAATATCTTGACGGGTGACCACCGCATAATGAATTTCACTCGTGTAAGATAAGATCTCCAGAAAGCGATTGTTTAAATGACATGTGTGAGCGGTTAAAAAGCCAACGTCTTGTTATATTCGCTGGCAATCGGTTCACCCCGTTAGGGTGATATTCATTGATCATTTCCAATGTGTTAGTTCACAGGAAAAGTAGTTTAGGACAAAAAGGTCCGATTCATAAACCGCTTGATCCGGTGTGGCATGGAGGACCATTTACACTAGGCGCCAAAACAAACTTTTAATTAATCAGTGCGTTTAATTATTACAAAAGTCACCAATAATTTCGGTCTCAGAAAGTTCAATAGTACCATAATCCATTTTTTGGCTTCTTTGAACTCTCGAGACACAAATTACAGGTTGTCGTCTACACTCTGAACAGATATTGTATCAATAACATGAAACCCGTGATTATGGGATGCATAAAGTCTAGACAGAATACAACTGAATGCTTTCGGAATCTGAATTGTACCCCGACAAGCGTATCCATAACAGTTTTGATACAAGATGCATGTCAACATAGACAATGTGCATTTATGGCGTTAGTTGACAGCGTTTCCACCGAAGTCCATTGCAGAAATGTGTACGTAAAATGGAAACAGTATTGGAACCGACATACTATAGTCCGTTCTTCTCTGTAGCACCGGGTCGAATCTCTATTTGATAATGTATAACTCATGTTTACTGGTCGGTATGTTTATTCTAATGTTGACCCCAATATTCAATGCAATGAAAAACGTTTTTATTTAGTCACCTTTTTCCTCTTCATTCGTTAGTTCACACATGTTTTATATCATGTGAAGCTTTTAACTTTTCGCGAATATCACATTTGATCGATCATTATATCCAGTGGATTTAAATCGATGATTGATAATAACGTGTCAAGTTATAGGCTAGTTTGTAGAACCTAGAAAAAAACTAAAAGCGTCAGTCTGTGAACCCTTTGTAATCGGATTAGAGAGTGTTCATTTTGTTCAAATTGTAGCGGCGATTAATAACTTGGTGTGGAACCGATCTGTCCAAAATGATGTGCACGGAAAACTATGTGACACACCTGACTGTCATTACAAACTCTGTTTTAAGTTCAGTGCTCAATTTCTATGTTACCACGAGTTACGTGACCATTTCACTTATATTGTTTGATGGGTAAAAGAGAGCATAATGTTCGTTTCGCAACAATGCAATCGCATTTTCTTGCGTAACTAATCACCACAAAGTATTAAACTAAACTATTTCAGTAAACAGGTATCATTTTCCGCGAGATGATACATTATGTGTCCAGTAACGTTTTGTACAATGAATGTTGTGTTGGTAAGATAGGAACACAGTTCCCGTTTCCGCACAAACTACCTGGTCATGGACGTTCAGGTCATTCACTCTTAATCCCGCTTACCGTTTGTCGGACGATTATGGTCAATTGGATCGGGTCAAACACAAACCAATATCTCCGCCAGCAAATAACACTTGAAGCTATCGAGGTTATACGTGACAGAAGAAAGTGGAAGAAGCTTTGTAACAATCGATCAATGACTGCGTTGTGGGTCATAGGGTCATCGAATGAGTGATCATTTTATATTTTGATTTGCTCACAAGGCTTTGTTCTATATCCATTTTGTTTTAAATCGAGCTCGGCGCCGAATGCTCCCAATTCAGCAAGCAGATAAATTGAATTGTAGTTGCCCTCAGTTTTGAAGCCTCATCGGTTTTGAGCCACATATCTTCTGGAAATGGGGATTCAGGGCATGTTGTTTACTTCAGTGTAAGTGATTAAACAGTGGGGATTTAAATATCTTCGAGTGTATGCAAAAGAACAGAGAGAAGCCCATTTGGATCTGTGGAACGTGTGGTCCACCAGTCAGCCAGGCTGCATGCTAATTAGTGGGTTGCCAAAAGAGAGTTGAATAAGAGTGTTTATGTGATGCAGTATTTCACTTGGTAGGGTGTAGATTGGGCGGGAGTATAGCTACTAACTGGAGCTAATGAGGTTTTTATATCTGAAAATTACGCATTGTTCAATGTCTTTGAAATATTGTAGGGAACATATCCCTTCAAATAATTATAGTTTACAGATAATTATTTGTCCCTGTTAAAGGCTTGAAATGTTCATTGCAATCCAGAACCACTCAATGAAGGCCCACAGGTTAAACGCAAATGAAACGCTCTTGTTAAGTTGAGCACACCCGAACTAGAAACGATTACAATGGTGATTTAGTTATCTAAAGATTCCTGTGATAAAACAAAACAATTCAAAGCATCGTATGTTTAGATCAAATTGCTGTGAAACCATTCGTCTTTGTGTGAAACAATTATGTAAAAACAACTGCATGTATTCTGTGGACATCTGTGACAGTTGAACGAATACCGGTATTCGGTGGCATTTCCCTTCTGTAGGAATAAATGAAAATAAGCAAAATATTGTTTTGTAGTGAAAAAGAAGATCGCTGTCATTATTACTGCCCCTGATCACCCCTTTGTTTGCTCCGCAAGGTGTCTTGAGTAGGAAGATAGGTATTGTAAAGAAGGCGGATCGTTTGGGAAATGGGCTCATATTTTATTGAAATAATTATTAGAAAAATTGTGTGCTGTATTTTCAGATATCATTACCAGATGACACGCCAACTATTTTGTTGGCTTTTTGACATTTTAATGTTTTCGTGTATTTCTCTTCAGATACATTTTTTGTTTTATCATCCGCGAATCCGTGACTTTTGTGAACCAACATGCCTCGGTTTATTCTTTGTCTCTATAAAGACGAAGCACATGCCTACACAGGCGGTTAATGTGCCCTCCTCCTGGGATGGCCGGGGTGGCGGGGGAGGGGAGGGCCGGGCGTAAGAGGCGTTGGGGGGCTGGGTCTCTCATTACTTGTCTGTGTTCGTCTGATTCATCAGATATTCGGTCCGTTTTCGTCTCGTTCACATTTGTGTGCATTTGATCGGCATTCATGCATAATTACTAGACTCCAATTATGCACTAATCCAACAGTGCGCGATCGATTATGCACTACCAAACCTACAGTTCACATAACGTTTCTTCCGTATGAAAATGAATGCATAAATGCATTTACCGTCATTGCTGCGCAACGCAACACAATTAGGCTCGGAACATAGGTGCTATTGATTTTTTCGATGTGAAAGGTTTGAAATGATGCAGGATTTTTTGGTAAAAATGTATTTATTTTTTTTAATTATCTCGGGGTTTGCGTGTTTGTATGAGAAAAAAACGGAATAGATGTTTTAAAATGTTTGCACGCAAAGCATTTCGTTTTTGAAATGGAGGGACACTTGACGTTGTTAAGGAAATAGATGTTTTCCCAAAATTCTAAACAAGGCGTAAGTGAGTATCAGGCTGCTTTTCGTCTGGTCATATAAAAACCATGTAGAAAATCTCACCAAATACAGATCTAGGTGATGAGAAGCTGGCAGATGTGCAATGTGGGATATAAATAGAATCATTCACCGCCGCATGGCCAAATTACATGAAATGCAGAAACCAATCAAATTAGAAATCAAATAATACTTGTTCCAGTTCTTGTTTTGAGGCTGCCACCGTTGATTACTCCTTGTGTATGATATTTTATTATAATAGGTTTATTTCAATCGTTGAGAATTTTTTTCTAGAACGATCATAATCAAGTTGTTGAAAGCGACCAACCAAAATCACAAAAGAGCCATTTCATGGTTATGAGGAGTTTTTAGAATACCATATTTCCGATGTTCCTGGTGCTGATGGAATTGTACGCATCGTGGTTGCGATCCTACACGATTGACGAAAAAAAGCTCGAGACAATAGCTAAACAAATTTGATGTTTTGAATATTTCATTTTGGACATGCCCACCTGTTAACTCAGTGCTGAAAGGTGTACTTCATTTGCTTCACTAATATAGAGATTAAAGAGCTTCATGATTTTAACTGTCCGATGGTTATGGTGCTGAAGCCGCCGTGGTAATTGACTAATTATGTCAGTCAGGTAAAAACAGTACAATAACTGCTTGGAAGGGTCACGTGAAACAGTAGCGTGACGTATTCTGTTTACCTCATGTATACAGGATAATTAACAGAAAACCCGAAATCACAGATGGGATTTGACTTGGCGTTGAGTGAGCTGGCGAGCATTCCGCACGAGAGTTTCATATCGGACATTTTGATATGAAAAGCAAATCACACGTCACGAAGCCATACACACTTTGCTGAGATCCATGCATATTTTGTGACTGAAAGCAGACTGCAAGCACCATACTGAGTATAATCATGGTGAATCTTGTGGATGTGGAACACAGTGTATTGGAAGATGCATACAAAATCGTGTACAAGGTGACGCGTCATTTTTGAACTGGGAAAGTTGTGATAATATAGTGATTGCAACCAATTGTGTTCGCTAAAACCGCTTGTCAGAGTCATGCAGCTACTCTGGTTCAGGCCTGACACAGAAAATTCAAATCGTCACCAATCCTTCCCATAACCATTTTACCTAAACCGAAACTAAATTACTTCGCTCATTCTGTTTCCACATCTGTGCCATCCAATCAAAATACATTCTTTCTGATATTACATATTTAGTTAGTTATATGTGCATTTAGTCCATACAAACACATAAGTGGTTCAAACAGGGGAAACAGCTAGCTAAGCTGAGCTTGTTCGGGATTTGTGTTCTTCGGTAAATTTCTATCTCAATTCCGATGGCAGTTAGGACCGAACGTGCGCTGAGGGGTGGGT
>UZAN01040463.1:21493-41125 GCA_900618425.1 Echinostoma caproni | reverse complement strand
ATATATATATATATATATATATATATATATATATATATATATATATATAAATTTGCGATAGAAGAATCTGGAGCAGAATCAGGAAAAACAGTGGAGCAAGAAACTATGCTAATAATTGACAATCGGATGAGTAAAGGAAACCAGTCCGATGTTCAATGAGAGAGGCATATAGTAAATAGAAAATAGTTTTGTTGTTACTTGATAAACTTTACGAGTGCCGCCCATATTACGTGATTTTCAGTCCAGGCTGAACTGACATCCTAATGATGCAACGGATGCAAAGCGATCCGTTAATCTGGCATGGTTAGATTGCTTGCGATGCAGCGGTGTTTTTATACAAACGTGTGAACTATACGGTGAACTATACATTACACATGCAGCTGGCATTTTGTGCCTAATCGATGATTTATAGGAAGTGAACGGTTTTTACACTGTTGTGTACCTGAATCTTTTCAACACTCACTTTATGACAGAGTAACAAGTAAGCGATCCTCAACTTTACTTGGGCATTAGGAGTAAATCGAGACAGTATGCACGAGCTCTGGTGTCATCTACGGATTGTGCACTTCAGCTGGTCCGTACTATCCACAGGCCTCATATCAGCATCGCAGTCTTCAGTTTATGGGCAATCTGTTCTCAAGCTGTTTTTCATATCAAAGCTATTATTCGATATTATGTGTTGCCAGTTAGAAAATAGTACTCATTAAAACGGTTGCTGAATGCCATTTTTGAAATATTTAGTGTTTATTAGTATATGAATGGCTGACAAAATTCACATGGAGGCACATAACGGGGTTTTCGGTCAATTCTGATCATTAAGGATGTATATCCGGTTATCAGACATGATGCTTTTAGGCAATGAAATCACCTCTCATATATCTTGGCAGCAATTAGGCCCAAAACCAATTTTCTGTCAGAGTATGTTGAGGAATTCTCGAATGTATCCTTAGCGAATAACGGATCTCATGAATTTCCTTAAATTTATAATCGAATGCTTTCATCCATATAGTGTCATCTGCCATCAAGGCAATCTAGTCTCGGCCATTTCATGTGAGCTGGGGTTTCCTGGATGGGACAAATTTGTTCACCCTTTTAGTTAAGTTACTGTGGTAAGTATGACATTTTGGGTAGAAACGTGAGCACATGACTTGAATTTGTCAACTACTGTTTTGTTGAGTACGGTCATTTTTATCTGTACGGTAAGCAAATCAGGAAGCTCGTTTCTCTCTTTTTCTAACCCAGAACCATGTGAGCTATTGCTCTCGGCAAATGCAGCGATTTCTTCGCTGATTGATTTGCTTTTAGGTTGAATGATTCAAAGAACTACCTCAATCAAACGAATAAAAATTATATTAACATTGGTCAAGCTAAATGTTGGCCTTTGTTCAAGATAAACCATTTTCATCACCACAGTAGTGGCCGATTGGGATGGTATAAAATGATTTATTTCTGACTAAATTCAATTTTGTCACATTTATCAACTATATAAATGCTTTGGGTATGGACAATACTGCTTACTTCGATCTATATATATTCTAGGCTGCATGATTATCAATTGAAGGTGCATGTCCTTGGTTGCTAAGATAGGATAATCTCAACATGAAAACTGCAAATGTTTTCAAGTATGAAAACATATTCCAACAGAAGTGACTCAAGAATTGTTCAAAATTATTTCTGCAAACCCACATCATCTCGGTTATTTGGTATGTGGCATTATTTTATCCAATTTATAATCCTTAATGTCAAATCTACCGCATTCTTTCACAACCCAGATAACTTGCAGTGAATGCGATTTCATAATAATAATCTGTTTTTTTTTTCAGTTAACGCACTACTACGAGAAATCCCATCTGGCGGGACCTTCGAATTTCGGTTGCGCTATCCGTTTTTCCATCATTGGACTATTCACTGCATAAGCATAACTGTGTCTGAGCTCTTTTGCATCATACGCGTGAACGTTTACCTTGGTTGCCAAGGCGACTGTTTTGCGACTACAGTAATGACAAATTTGATCTGACACACCCGGCATGTCATGTATTCAGACCATAGGACCAACTACAACCTGTTTTGGGAGGACTATAAGAACAAAACACAAATGAGGGTCAGGAAGCTTTTGAAAACCCCAGGCCGCATTGAGCCGGTTGGAAAGTTGCTCTTCGGAAACACACCATCTCCCGCTTGTGTGTCACTATCATTCTCAGTCTTAACGTCCGATCTCCCATCGAAAATACGGCCGATCACCAGTTTAGTCAAACTACGATGTGATCATGCTACAAGAAGGTTGGCTCTATAATAAAATCTAGCATGAAATAATACACCTGGATGGGTTCAAAAGCAATCGTTTCGATCGTAATGTTCCCTATTCCAGACGGGGTGGTGGTGTCATCACGTTTCTAAAAAATCAGTAGTGTCATCTGACCAAAAGTGTGTTTTTACAATCCACACTTTATATAAACGTATATAAACGTATTCAATGGAAGCCCAATCATTTCAGCTTTTTTCGGTATCTTATTCTTGTAGATGTGCATATAATCCCCTCCTGCTCATCTAATGTTCTTAATGATTTTTATGACTCTTTCAACTACACCTATTAAATATAAAGTTACATCAGTCTGTATCATTTTTGGTGGCTTCAATAATTCTGATACCCGTTTCTTAACCAAATTAGGTCTTTAAAACATTGTTACATTTCTCACTAGGCTTGATGCGTATCTGGATTTGAGTTTTATTAACCTTCCCAATTTACTCCTTGTAGAACTACGCCCCCTGGGAATGTTTGATCATCCTATGTTGAAGTTTTCCCCTACCATTTTTGGCAGAACGAAACCGTCGTCTGGTGATCACAAGCTTCAATTAAGACAGCGTTCCTTCGAAAACCTCACAAGGTTAATGCAAATGATCAGACACTCCGACCTCACTTTGTTTTCCGATCTTAACCCTGTAATCAATTAACAAGTTACCTAAACTTTTGTTAGGATGTTGATTGCACCTCAGAGACAATTTATAGTCGCCCCAATTGATCCTCTTCGCCACACCTAAAACAACTCCGTCGTAGAAAGGAGCATGCCTTTAAAATGCATAGGCCCGAAGAGGTGCGCCCCCTTTGTAAATCTATCCGGGATGAACTTCGAAGGCTAAACTCTATATGCCCGTGCTTAGCTTGAAAACAAAGGTAGTCGTGAGACCTGGCAAGCCCTAATGCGACGTTCTAGCAGCAAATCCTCACACCACGCACCTGCTACGGTGGACATAGATGGTCTGAATCAGGGATTCATCAACAGTGAAACCGCTTTCGCTGCTTTACCTAATGGATAAGAAATGAACATGAGTGATCTCGTCACCAACGTTGCACCTGTCGATATTTATCAAGAGTTAGCTCGTTTAAATCCTCACAAGTCCCCCAGACCCGACGGAGTCTCACCCGTTGTCCTGAAATAATAGGCTGCCTTCCTTTTCCCTGTACTGAGTAAACCTCTCAATGATTATATTTCGCAGCAACGTATACCCGAATGCTGGAGAATAGCCTCCATCACCCCTGTATTGATAAAAAGGATCCTCAAAATTCCGTCCCATTGCCTGCACCTCAGTTGCTTTGANTTGAAGGTGTTTGAGAGGCTCCTTATTAAGACAAATTTAACTAAATACCCTCTCTTCGGACGGAATTCAACCTTCTACGATTGAACTCTTAGCCAACAATTTCCCGAACTGTCAGTAGTTCACATGCCACGAAGGTCGCACATCTTCACTGCTGCCCTCCTCGCAAAGTGTACTGCAAGGAGCTATTTTATTCCCATTTCTATTTTGTGCTTACATTTTCTCTATGCCTATGAGCAATTATTATCTTTGTGTTAAGTATACAGAGGATATAATTATCGGATTGCCCTACCCCAAATCATCATTTCAAACCACTCTAAATTAAGACGTGTCATAAAAAGTTGAGTGGTCTCAAAAACGAACCTCCACATGAACCCCTAAAATTGTAATGAAGTATATTTTTCCTTTTTAAAAAGGAAAAATTGCAATGAATTATCAAATGCCAGCCCGCCTTTCTCAATCCTCAGTGACCAGATAGAACAACAACCGTCTGTCCAATACCTTGATGTCATTTTCAACCGTAACCTCACCTGATCCGACCACGTTAATGACGTTTGTCTTTAGTTCAGGAGGCGCAACTTTTATGACTTACGTCTTAAATCGCTTTCCATCCAAAACACTCTCATAAGGCGTTTGCTTGAGTTTTGTCCCACTGGCTTTATCGGTCCCTGTAATCTTCCTTGGTCTTTTTAACAAGGACCTCAAACTTATTTCCCGATCCCTCAAGTTTCTGTCGGTTTGTAATCTCATACAACGGCATCATCTGACACAATGTGTTGACACCGCCTCAAGTCCTATAAAACATTGTCCAACAAAATTGTATCTGATATTTCCCATCCTCTTTATTGCGCCCGTGGTCACTGCCTTTCTCACTCATGCACCCGTTCTACTCACAAAGACACGCACAGGCGGGCTATAGTCCGGTATCTCGCCAGATTTCTAACAAACCATGAACTAAATGCAGAAAATATGCGCAAAACTGAATCACTCATAAACACCCGGGTATGCCATTGGTTTTTGATTGTCCTTTCCGTTTTCACGTCCTTCAATTGTTGTGTTATGATGCATTTTTCCACTTTTTGCTGACACTGTGGTTATGTGGTTGCTGAATATCCACCTTTCGAGGTGCATAAAGCCATTCCTTGACTTGACTTGACTTGCATCAAAGTGGACCTTGGAATCAAGGTCATTTTTGTTTGCACCTTTGGACGTTCTGTTCTTATCACGATAATGAAGCCAGCAGCTTTTAAAACCAAAGGTTCTCGTTATCTCAGTGAAGGCGAAAGACAGAATTGCAAGAGCACGCAAGCTTGTATTTTCCATATCAAATCTTGTACACAAAATGTACCTCCTAAGTATTGTCAATGTTAATAAGTCATAAATAAAAGCTGCTTTATTCTATTCAGTTAGCTCTTAACTCATCATGGTTTAGGTCAACCACTATTGATGAAATGGGAGTATCTGCTACATTGTGAACTATTCTATCTGGAGAATATAAAATAATCATAAAGATTACTGCTCTGAAGACCCATCAAGCTTGTTTATTATTATTTGGAAAAATCTTTTAATTCATTACAAATTTTGTTGTCTTTACGAAACTTATTGTTACATAGGGACCCGTTGCTTCAGTTTCGATTAGGTTTGTATTTAAAGCTTCAAATCTCTTTAGGTAATGTTCAATTATTATTGGTGGTCATGACAGATGGACGAAAACTGGATTAATATGAATGCATGTAACTTTATTCAACTGCGCAGTGCGTTTTTCTGTGTGCATTTAAGGAAGCCGCTTTCAACGTCATAACAGCCTGTCTGTTTAGTGAAAATTGGGAAGTAGTTCCCGATGAACTAAACGTGTTATCAGTCTATTGCAGATCACAAAGGCAGGTGAGCCGTGGTGAACTGCATGCATTGGTTAAATTTTGTTTCCTGAATTGATCAATTGTATAATTTTCCCCTTACCATTCACTGCGTTGAGCAATCACATTTTCGAAAAAAGTAAAAGCGGCTGATCAATCGGCTGTCATACGATAAACAGATTTTGGTAACGTCAGACGGCAGTGATTAAGCTGGAACGCATCGCTTCTGAGCAATGTGCCACTGATCGACAGCATTTGATCATCGTTACTGGTTACAGACTTCAAACATCTAATTTATCATATTTCGTGCTTTATGCGGAGTACCCAACACAATTTTACGATCATACATGTTTGATAAAGCACTCTGTTCGAAACTGTTATCGCAATTCATGTTTGAACGTGCTACTTTATGAGACGTGTACATTGTTTGATAATATATTAATTTGTCAGTGTTATACAAATATTAAACAATTCACAATATCACCGCTCGTAGTTAGTTAGTTAGTTAGTTACCCAAAGACGTTGATCTCTATTTGCATTCTATCTATCATACGTGAGTTTATGCGAAGCCAAACAAATACCCTTTAACTGTACTCATAGCACATTGATAGACGTGCAGTGATTTCGAACATATTTCCAGAACATTTGTCTCATAACACCCAACGGAATCGGGATAGTGCTTGAGGGAAGAATTAAGGTTTAATGGGAATAAGAAGTTTTTGAATTGAGGCTTTATTCACAATGGATTCATTTGTTGTTGTTGTGTGATATTAACAGACAGAGAAATCTCAATTTGCTCACTGAAAGGGATTTGTACTGGATGTACGAACTAATTAAACCAATTCTTGTGCTTTTCGTCACCAGTTCGGAGCCGACCCTGATGGGTAATCACTATCCATGTTTACATTGATTTTGGTCGGTTGTCGTCCGATTTACCCTCGTTTTAGTTGTGCGGTAGATGACTATTGAATCCGATATAAGACTTGAAAATGGATAGCAAATATAGCTTGAGTTAAGTTATGGGATGTGCAACAAGCTGTAGTGATCGAAAGCATTAAATAGTACCTCCTTATTTGATGAAAATAAGTCTTTCGCTGCAAAGATAACTCAAATGGATGAGAAACTCAGTCACAGAGTAAACGATTAATTTCGAGGATTCCTACTTATGCGTTTATGGGCCGTATTAATGAAAGATATTTACAAACTGACACCCAGAGACTCATTAATCAATCAAAGAGGTGGAGAATGGAGGTCCACATTGGTGTTTGTGCAAAAGAACGGTTTTCTTTTCTGTTCATGAGGCCTTTGTCTACTTCAGTCAAGTGACACGTTATATTTTGCCATGGTCATCACATTAGGTCAAGATATTTGAAGCGTGTGAACTTCTTTGGACGTAGTGAGTGAATAGCGATTGCCTCGCTTATGACCGGTGTCCTAACTGTGAATCGATTGAGTGGTACGGGATGAACAAAAATGAAAGACTTCTCCTGAATTTGGCATTGCGTGTGGCTTTCCGGTACACGTTAAAACTAACGCTGTGTGGTACTATCTATGTAATATGTGTCACAGAACAGCTTAAACGGATAACCTATCATAGGGAACTTGAGCTTCAGCAATTACTCTTCCACGTTGTCGGTGATGTAGAAAACGGATCTAAACTGAATAGCATGAAAAGTGAAATTTATGGCAGTTCTTAGTAATTGAACTAACCCCAAAGTTCACTCTAAAGAATTAATTTGGTTGTTTTTTATTCCTCCCCCCCCCCCAGTTATGCATTGGGCAAGTCTTTTACATGAAGGTTAGGATTAAATGTCACTGAGTGCATTCCATTTGCATTGATGTTAATATATAACAGCCACGTATTTGAATATTTCAATCCTACCAACATCACCGGACTTGTCCTATTGTTGAAAAAAGCCTTTTACTTGGCGCAAGAATCTTGATATGGATTTTAGTAGTAAAATTGTTTATTCAACCAGTAGTATTTCATAAATTTGTTAGCCAAACTGAAAAGCTTACAATTCTGTGCTTAAGGAGTACAGTTGTCTTACACGTGCAGCGTTTTATTCGATGGTATGGAACATTCGCGGGTAATGCATTTATCGACATCAAAAGAATTCAACAGAACTTCGGGTGAAAGAGAGGGCTTCGTTTAGGGAAAGAGAATTTTCATTACTAAAACCAAAGCTCTAAACATTAGGCAACCATCATTTTTGCAATACGATGCGTAATATGTAGTGGATTCAAGCTCTTCAAAACTGAGTTAAATTAACTGAGGCACGTTTAAAAAAATATTCATCCGACCGCAATCGATGTTCCCTGTTCTCTAAGCGTCTTTCTTCTGTCCTCTAAATATCGATTTTTACTAATACCACGGTTATTAGTTTTGCTCAGAAAGGAATTTGTTAATCATGTCCGATGGAATAGCCACCAGGGTGAAAGTAAGCCACGCAGCTCTGTTATCCGGAATATGGAGTTCAGCACACACTTCGGTATTTAAAACAGTGATAACTAAATCGCAAATTTGTATCACTGTTTATTTCTGATACATTTGCCCAAAGCCTACACTTTTCTTGACAAAACCAGGATAAACAGCGGAATACACAGTGGTATTGTTGATTACCTTCTCTCACCGATAACTTTAGTTGCACCGTATCGGTCTCAATCTGATTTAATAAACCACAATTAGCATTGCATTTTGTTTTAAGATTATTTATACAACGTTTAGCTTATGTGTTCGGAGTACTCGGAATGTTTTAGTTTCGCAATTTGTGACTGAACGTCAGAGATTGCGTTGAAAAACAAATTTGCACGGATTTCAGTACGGGTAAACCAATCGTTTATCATTAGGTATATTCCTCGTGGTGTTGTGGGATTTGAATACATTTTCCCGGGAAATATTTAACCCATTTTTCTGCTATTCGTTTACACTAGGCTGGTACAGTATTGACCGAGGATGATGGGAAAGTGTACATACNCATACAGCCACCGTTCAATGCAGAAAGTGCATCTATATTCTATCAACATCGACCCGGTACTATTTTATGTGCACTCATAGCTCTCCTGGTTGCTGGTTCACCGTGTCCATGTTCACTTGTCTGTCCTGGTGTCTGCATTGTTCTCTGTCCCAATCTTTCCATATATGTATATTTACCTTGAAAAATATTGTTATATTTTAATGCACATGTGTCCACCCAATTGTGACTGCGTGTGTTTATATGTCACGGGTTGTTTCAATGATTATTCCTCTACTATAGTCTATAAGTAAAATGTGTGGAAATTATTTGGTTTGAACAAACTGAGGGAGCGGGAGTGGGTGGGTGCTGGCGGAGCAAACCGATCTTCTACTTTCTCCAAAACTTTCAGTATTTTTCCGTATTGCCTGTATGCGTTTCCGTGTACAGAATAGAAGGAGAAAGGGCGGAGTGAGAGGGGGGGGAGTGAGGGAGGAGTCACAGTTCAGAATGCATCGCAGATCTCATCATGACTTAACTCGTATATGACCTCTCGCATCTCGAGTGATCAAGTTTCACGGAAAAGCAAAGTACAGTGTCTAAGAGGACAACATCAACGAGGTGAATAATTAGGCGTATATGTGGGCGTGCGTGCGTGTACATGCTGTGTCGTGTTTCGGGATACATGAACAAAACGTGCTTGTTGAAATTTTTGTCCAAGTACCAATCTTGAGGTGTTGTCCGTGGCATTTTATTATAGACACCATACCAGGACGTTAGAAGAGTCGTATCCATTGACAGATTTTACTCAGATAGTCTGAATGAGTGGCGCCGCGCACAATTGCCATGAGTACAGTTACGATTTCATTAACTTCACTCTGCTTTTGTCTGGTAAACAAATTTATAGGGCGGCCCTAATTGAAAATAACTCAAACAAATTGGCAGGAAAGCACTTCCCTCTACAAACAAGCAAACCCAAACGGGTCTAATAACGTTAGTTAGGCTTGTATCTATCAGTCAATGAAATGAATTTGGGAGTAAGTATTTTATATCACTGCGTACTGCTTCGTATCCACCATTTGCTTCACTTGAATCAAATGCGAGTCTTCTTTTTTGCAAACATCGTAAATGCTTAAGTTTTATTATTTTTTATATCTATACGCTAATAGATAAAAATGCATCCAACCCTACTCCACTAGAGAAAATCTTCCAAGTATTCTATTCAACCACCTTTGACGTGGTCAGAAGTTACGGAGTATAATGAGAAACAACCAGATAAACTTGATTTTCATAATCAGTGTTTTCTTGACTTTTATTCATGTTCAAAAACTATCACAATCACAATGACAGTGATCAGACTTTAGGTAAAAATGGTAGCTTACAGCTAAGGATATTGCTGTGATTGAACTGCGTTCACTTTTTGCCCGTGTCGTTGTTGATACACCAGTTTCCTTTTCTGTGTCAGAAAAGGGCTCACTGAGTGTGATACAAATTTGCCACGTATGGCGGTAGCGCCTTATCGATTTGTAATCCAACGTTTGGTCTTGGTTCTAGAATCATTTTGAAATGTTCACTGATTGTTATTCGGTACTTCAAACCAGTCATGAAATATTGAATAAAAATCAGCCCGCTCACTCCGTTAAACCGAAAAGCTCCATATAATTTATTAGTGTACCCTCCTCCCGCACTGTCGATACATTCAGTCCGCTTTTACACTCCTCTCGTTCGAGTTCAATATTCTCATCCTTCCATGTATCATCGGAAGCTATTTGGGGTGATTTATTGTTCCAAACGGTATCATCATTTCGCGTTCCACATCAGTGACTCAGATGAATTGTCCACTTGTGTTCGAGTCGTTTCCTGGCAACAAATACATTGGACAAATCTTTACCGCCCTTTGCAAATTTAGACGACAGTTATTCAGCACTCGCGCGAATAGGGAAAGTAGTACTTTTCATTCTATTTTGCTGCGGGTACAAAGCGATCCCACCGCGGAGATGAAAATACGCTTGCTTGTCATATGTGACCGAGCACTGCCAGAGCGACAATGCATTTCGCCGGTTTCTTTGTATCGATTTATCAGACGGAGAACTGTCGATGTTGTTTATCGGGTGTAGTGGATATCTAAACGATGAACTTCCTGGTTTGTGCGAAGAAAGATAATCCGAAAATGAACTTGCTTCTCTTGTACATTTGTTCCGAGAGGAAACGGCATAGACAGGGCCTGTTTGTTTCATGCCAGATACGAATGTACATAGACTGACATGAGCGGGTTTTTGATTCCCACAAATGATGAAAAAGGTTCACTTGGTGTTGTTCAGCAAACTGGGATCCTTTAATTGCGTCTCAATCGACTTGGGAAATTCTGAGAACGGTTTAGCCAGTTCGCTATATTCAAGCCTGATAACTTGTGATAGAAGGTGGTTCTCAGATTTTGGATCAGTTATGTTTATAATTCATATAGTAGAAACTAAAAGTGGGGAAAGAGCAATCCGAATAATTAAAGTACTATTTTTTTACAGTTCAACTCAAACTAATAGTCGATTTTAACAAAACGGTCATGTGAAACAAAATCCCATACCCATTCTTATGTAGAAAATTACGAATCCCACTTTAGAAGGTGGACATTTATTCAAACAAACCCTTCAATTGATACACTGTTCAGGTATTGACCAAACCCGTGCAACATGTTGGTTCTCATAACATTTGTCCCTATCAATACTACGTTTTTCCAGCCTCATTCACGAGATTGAATAAGATATTGTCATACATCAGAAAAAATATATCTGATATAGTATCCACTTAAGTATTTGCTTCTATTTAGCACATACCACTAAAATTTACCACTTCGTGATTTCGACGGTGGTTGCTGGTGCATCACTTGTGGAACAACAAAGTCACAGCAGGAAATATAATAAGAATTTGTTTGTTAAAATGATTTATAGACTTCCTACAGGTACTTTCGCTTTGTCCATAGTCCATTTACTCTTCTTCATTTTAGAGCACTGAAGGCAGTTGCTATAGTATAGAGGCCACCAAATTAACGGAATTTATCAGTTTTCTTTAATAGACCATGCACCCTAACAACGGACTATCTATGTCGAGGCAGATAACTTATCCCTGTTTCTGGGTTTCAATTATATGCCAAAACATATTGAATGTTCAATCCGTTTTAGGTATTGGTGACGCTACAATACGCTTAAACAACAAACCCCACACCTCAAGGTAAACGTACAGAGGTCAACTTGTGTTTCTTGGACTATTTTTTTCAGTTCTTTCAGTTTTGTGGATAATCCACGAGTAGTTTGTAGTCAAATATCAATTCATTTAAGCCAGAATACTTTTAGTAGTTTGCTCATTAACTGTGCAATGAAGGAAAAGAGATAAATGATTCAGAATATGTGTTCTCAACGTAATGCACACTCTCATGGAACAGGAATCATTTATTAAACAGAATAAATTTCCATGCTGCTTTGCTTCAAATATTTTCGAAATCTCAGCTGTATTTTTCGAACTACTACAAATTTTATCGCTACAATCAAGGCCACGCAAATTCACATGGTGATCGAAGAGAACTAAGAACATGAAAGTGGGAGATAAAGTCAGGAGTTAGTACACTTTACCCACAGCCATCAATATGCAAGTATGATATGGAAGACTGAAATGTACTTCCGAAATGAGAATGATGTTGCGCAATTTTGATCATCACCTGTAGTGAGATACCACCAATTACTGATATGATTAACTAAACTGCAAGAACCGAACGACATTTCTTTCGCATCCTAGAACGACATCGTAAATCATAAAAATTAATACAGTACCTATTTGTTGTTTCTATTCTTGATTGAAACCTCAGGGCAATTTGAACCGGGTTGAAATGTAAAATATCTCTTGACTATATGTTCATTGTTCTTCTCATGCAACCCTTGCAACACCACTGATTTTAAGATAGTTCATGATTTAGATCGATTCCGCTACACTGCACTGGTTAGTAGGGTGGTGATTTATCCCGTTTTCAATGCAAGTTTCTATACATATGTGGACATATCAACCACATGCACAAGCTTTTTTTCATTAAGAAATTGACGGAAACCCAAATTTTATTTTTACGAGTTTACGCTTTTAAAAGTGTTAAAAAGAATAACCTACAAATTTGGATCTAGATTTTACCAAACGTTGAAAATGTTCAAAATGTATACTTCACCAAATTGAATTTTTAAAATCATTTCTTATAACAAAGCCTGAATTCATTTTACCTTTTTGACATTGATCTCTTCAACAATATTATTAGCTGTGGAAAAAATTATGATAACCGACAAAGAGCATTCAGCAGCTGTTTCGTCCTGTTTGGGACTCTTCAGCAGTGAGTACGTTTTGTGTCCATTTTAAAATAGTGGGTGATCAACGATCTCCCAAGGAATGAAACGCACAGCCAACATCAACATTGCCCAGTGCCTGTGAGAAACCTAGTGGGAAAATCCAAACATTCACCAACTTAAGTTTATTAGCTGTTTTAGATGTTGAATAAATATCTGAAGGTTTGGAGTTGTGCTTGAGTTACACTTCAACTGCATGGAATTCAAAAACAACGGAGACGGTCTTCCATACACATTGCGGAAAAACATGGGTGTCGTAAACAATTATTTTTTAAAAACAATGGAACATTCACCGCAAATGGGCTTGCGGCCAAACTACTTTTCAGATTTGAAAGGACCTAAAAATTGCAGGTAGTCTGACATTTTCTGAATACTATTTAAATGTAAATTATACTTTCACAAAAGTTGCATCGATTAATTCCGGGACTGAAAAACGATGCAACAATCCCGGTGTTTTTGAAAGGGGATAAAAATCAGGCTACATTGAAATAAATGGGTGAAATAAAGCATTTTATCACAACGATCTATCGTCCCTCATCTCTACTGTAACTAAACCATTCTCCTGTGTTCAGTTTCATCCAATACGCTGTTGCATAACTAAACGGATTACACTGAATGACTCATTTATGTATCAATGAGAACAGTTAAAATGATGGGATATAAAAACGCATAACTCCGGTTTCTTCACCTATGCACTGCTCCTGTGATTTGTACATTTCCTGTTTGATGCATTCAGCGATTTGCCGCAACACATAACACTCCTTGAGTGATTTGACTACATAATTGTTCTCAACTGATCAAATGCAGCCATTTTCCCGTGTTGCACTAATGTGTGTCTAAAGGCACACACACCGCTTAACGATGTTTTCGTGCATGTTTGCTGTGTTGTTACTAGTCATTCTTATTTGAAACGTTTTGTTCCATGTTTTCGGTTCACCAATCGCAAGCTTTGCGTGGAACGAGATCCTCCAAGTGGCGTGCATTTGGCTACCTATTGGGAAATGACCTACACGTGAAACGTAAATGACCACTTTCAATCATTCGGATCACAAGCGCTTACGATCCGAGTTTTTCGCTCCTTGTTTGCAACATCCGGACTTGGGATTATGTCATCTGGTGTCACGGATGCACTTTACCGTCCTTATAAGGACACAGACTGCGCGATGAAGATAACTGTCGCCTAAATTTATCTAATGGTTCGACGATGGATTCTTTCATTGAGGTGAGGACAACGGTCAAAATATTTGCTGTCTAATAGGAACTCATAACAGGTCAGTCGATCTAGCCGAATCAACTAGACACCTATCGCAACAGAATCACGCAATTCGGAAGGAATGATACCATTTTATTTTATGCACGTCACCAGGACACCCTCTCTTTTTAAAAGTGTCACTTCTCAGTCATCTCTTTCAATATCAAGTTCACCATGGTAAATGATGTAACTTCCTACTTTTTCAGGATGTTGCCAGCTTTTTATTTTAATGAAATTGTACCCATATTCTTGCAATCATTCTGATGCAATCCAAGTTCCACATGCAGAAAGGAAAGTTCATTTGAAAAAGAGATGTGGTTTCGAGAAACAATATTAGATGATTATAAAGCGCAACCAAAATCACAGATAAACCTATACTTTGTTTTTGAGAGCTATACGCATTATGTTGCAAGCTTATTGAGGAAGCCGTAAAAATGCATTGGAAAGGGAACTTTTAGATGTTTGAAGCAAAACCACTACGGATCAAACAAAGCTGTCAATGTTTGGATCGTTAAGAAGTTCCACATTGGCGTTAGATTTTATTCACGCATATCAGACGTGAAGAGTACTTCTGAGGTTCAGCCTCTTATTCATAACAGCAGAACGAATGTGACCAGCAAGTTGTGTTCCATTAACAACTTGAATTGTAGTTACTCGGGATAATAACAGATTCAACTGCGCACATAATGATCGGTTGAGTCTACCAAGGTTTGGTATACCGGATTGACTAATTAGGTGTGACGGTGCTAGCGTTCTTCCATACATAATTTTTCTTTGCATATTCACAGGGACCGCACTCGGGAATGAATGTTATGTGTGGTGAGGTGATATCGTTTTTAGTCTTGGCATTTGCTCGTTTTACCATGTTCCATCTGAAGCCCGTATTGACGTCTCGTGTGTTAAACACATTCATATATATATATTTACATTTTTTCTTATATCCGAAAAGAGATTCACAGCGTACTCTAAATGCTTGCAGAAACCCATACAACAGTTCAAACACGCCCATGATGAAAGAGTATCCAAAGAGACAGCGATCGCATTATGGTTCAATCTCTATAAATTTGGAGCATTTTAAACCCCCAAAAGTTTAAAAGTTATTTTGACTAGGTGCTGAATCGAGCAGTTAGTATTAGAATAATTGTGATCACAAAACTATTGACTGATTACTGCAAGTCATTCTACCGAAAATACTACTTTACCGTCAGACATTTTCATAAAGAAGTGAGAGTCACAAGGACAATGTTTTTGTTCGAATAAGTGTTGTCTTATTGAAGATCTAAGTCTTTTCTACTCAATAAATCCCACCGAATTGGCAGACCATGTGGTTTGTGAATTGGTGCGGTTTACATGAGCAGCTAGGGAGGGATAAAGTCATAGTTCATCTCTCGAGGCTCGAGAGGGGCGCAACAAGGGGGTAATGAAACTCAATAAGAACGCACAAACTGTCCAGTACATCTTCCGGGTTTCATGTAATCACTTCAATATAAAAATCGTTTACATTTTTTCGTTCAATATCATCATATAGCTGAGGTTCAGGAACAATAAGCTTCTCGATAATTAGTCACTATTTGGTGATATTTCAAACAGCTTTTAAAAACTGCTCATCATAACTATCATTCTTCAACTATTGTAAATCAGATATATTATATAAATGAGTATTATGTTTGCTGAGCGCAGGAAGAAGCGGCTAGCGGATAGTTACAGCACTCAGAACTGAACGAGATATGCTGGGCTAACTGAGTGTTTGCAATATTTTAGCTACAAACAATGCGAAAATATTGCTCGATGAGCGATTTCGAGTGCTTCATGACCGCGTAATCATTTTGGTTTAACCCATATATATCATATCGTTCGTCTTAGTGAACAATTGTTCTGCGACCGGCGTTGATATTGTGGGTTTATGTCAATTGTTATGATTGTGGTGGCCATGGTAAATGTTCCAAATGACACTAAGATACTTTATTTGTTCCTAAATTTTGCACTTTCGTATTTTCCCTCAAATTCGTTAGTAAATACATATTCACTGAGTTTTCTGCCTGACATGAACTGCTATCGGTATCATTTCACAAATGGTTTTTGCGCATCTCGAAAATAACTAATGGATACGCTTTTTAATTGTCAAAGGACGTCAGTTGCCGAAAGAACAAGATTTGTGTCCGCTTTCCATGGTTTTGCGAATTCGTGTGTTACAATTGGTAGTGAAACATACTTTTCCCGATATGAGCCTAAATTGAGAAGACAACAGCATATTGTTGAATCGATGCGGCGAAATGTTTCAGGAATAAAATTGTGCAACACTATGGTAACGTTCATAATCATTATTGAAAATGGTCATAGTTTATTTATGGTACTAACGTTCAACTTCTCTTCACTCTGTTGTCCCGAAAATGCGGCAACATTGCAGTGCAAATGTCCACGATACCAGTGTAAAACAATTCACCTTGTCAAAAGCAAATGTTTGGTGAAACCATGTGAGCTCGGTGATCAGCTGTATTAAAGTTGTTAAAATCGTATGTACACACTAGATGTGCTTATCAAACGGACAGGTCTTCCTAGTCCCGAGCTTCACACTGTTACTTGAAATGTGCGCATAAATGAAGTTGTTTTGCTCGGATTCCATGTGTCATGTGAGTTCCATTTCATGGTACCCGTTTTGAACGGCGCCGGATTTACACTTCCTCATTTCAATTGACTTGTCCATATCACACACGCGCACAATACAAGTATCACCTAGCCACATCCTATCCAGTCCGCATGACCTACTTAAGCACAAATCCGAGCGGAAAACAGACACGAATGAGCCAACCGAGTCTGGTGTGCCAACGCTGCTGGCGATTTTATATTTGTACTGACGGCACAGCAGGTCATTTTGTAGCTGGAAGGCGAGACAAATGGCCTCTACGAACTGTTGACTGCGACCTCTTATCTCTGAATTTGTTTTATGACAGTCTCTGTATGAAAATATCTCATCCAATGAGAACGCAGATGTACTTGGAAAGTTCTCGGGAGCGTAAAAGAAAACAGTTTGTTTACTCCATCAGATGTGGTGTTGACTGAGAAGGACAGAATAGCAATATGATCTCTCATCAAACTGAAAATAATGAACCAGATGATTCATATGTGTATTCATGCGTGCAATACAGCACATCTAATGTTGTCCAAAGAGATGAATGTGTTCTAGTTTTTGGTGACATTCGGTAACCAGGTTTGACCGAGCTCAAATCCAATGGTGGAACTTTATAAGTCACTATTAAGTTGAAATTCAGAAAGCATCGTATTCTCTTCGATCTGAATAGAATTAACAGGTACATAGAAAATCAAGAACGGTAAAGAATGCGAATAATCAATTCGATATGTTTTTCTTCTAATCACTATGCATTTGCGTACCATCGGAGCTATATACCGAAACGGTCATTTGGAATCATCAAGCCAGATTATGGCAGGTCATTATTGTGATCATCGATTATCAATTTATTGAGTCGTATTATACCTGACATTTGATTTACTAATGCTCCTATTATGGTGGCTACTTCATCCCGCAATAAACTCAAGCGTCCATTCTTAGCATTTTACATTTCGAAGTAAATTTGAACTGAAATAAAAAATAGAAATATGCTCATCAACTGTGCCCAATCACACATAAATCTGATACAAGAGTGCACTTAAGTAATACCAGACATATTAACCGTTTAAGTACAAATTCGTTGGAATATGAAAAACGGAGTCAAATGAAAGGATAACCTTTGATGTTTGCTTGGATATACGTATATATGTGTATATGTTTACAACAAGGAACGAACACAAAACATTAAAAGTAATGAGCAATCGTATCAGTCACTCAATAGTTCACAATTTCCGTTAATTCGTTTTTAAAATGGTATGAATAATCTGAGCTACAAAATGGTGAACTGCTAACCATTCTGATTCCAGTCGGTCATTTACGGATCACTTTATGCGAAATGATTGGTTACTGTTGCTTTCTCCTGTTGTACAAATACGTCCCATATGTACCCCTGTCTTTCCGCAATCGGTGTAACCTGTGTTTTGGGCTTACCGTTGTTAACTCATTTAAAATTATTGAATTCATTGTTCAGATGGGATCGTTGGCATAAAGCCATATTTTTAGTTCTAACTATTTGGCTTAACCTGTCATGGTAGATAGGCAAAATCTCCTGCACTGCTCACTAATTTCAAACGTAAATTTTAAGCACCGTGTGTTTTCCGAGACAGCCAACGTAGATGAAAAACGAGAACACCTGTTCTAATCAGAGGAATTCACCGGTGTGATAGACAAAACGGTGGGAATTGTGCCGGGTGCGAGTAGATCAGAAAGAAAAAAAGAAGGCAACAGCGAAACACGATGCGATTCGATTTATCTGTGCGTGGAAACATCTTGTGAACGATTGATGCTTTGTTCCCTTTTTTGCCACAGTTCACGTTCATTGCTATTTGTAGGTTGGTATAATTATCTGTTCGACCTTTTGAGTAACCGGTTGTTATGGAGTGGCTTCGCGAGGAGACCTTGGAGAATGAATGCGATTCATCTACTACACAATATGAGAATGCTTCACGTACACATGTTATAGAAACCAGAGTGACTCACCTAATGAAATAAACAGTACCGTACGCATTGCGGATCAATATCGTTCTGACTTCGGGGTTCGCATTTCGCTACGCGTTGCTCAACGGTCTCATTGACGCTATACAGAACGACCGTGGAATAGTCAAATACACTCGGGCTACGGTCGAGCCAGAACAAGTCGTTTTGGAATTTACACATGGATGTATGGTATCGCTTCTAGAACCAGTGCCAACTCAGTACACGGAAATTCCAACGGAAAAAGGGTTTTGATGAGAAAACAAGGACACATAAGGAGGTGGAGAAAAAATAACAGGTTTTTCCACTCTTATTGTACAATTTGTTATTTTTATAACAATGATTATTTTTGTTTATTTCCGCTAATGTTGTTTTCCTACCTCCATACAATCTTTGCAATTGTTTTCTATCTATCAGTCACGTTCTCCAATTAAACTTTGCTCGTCCGGTCATTGCTGTTTTTTTTTAAATTAAAATAATAGCTCTTTTTAGTCCCTGCCTAGGGTTTCCGAACCGAGCAGTGTCGCTATTTTTGTTCTATCTACATGGTTCACACTTCGACGTCACTGTAATCGATGAAATAAGATTTCAGACAGATAAAATTGTTTCCAGACGTTCTTTGAGGTAGCCAAATGTTATATTTTTCATAACGTTTCGTTACCAATCTTTGTTACGTAATCCAGAAACCTCTGTTCTAGTTTGCAAAAACATAAATCAGCATCATCTGTAGAAGTTTTATGCTAATAGTTTAGTGGTCCTACAATGGCTTATTGGTGAAGGAAAATGTGCACTCTGAAAAAAATGATTATCCTTTTCCAAAAGAGCTTAGAGCTTTGCACTCGAAGGTGAGACATTATTGATGATGGGCGTTAACTGAACACACGATAGCATAATAATGTATCCTTCAATATACATTGAAATTGAGCGAATGGATATTTGGTTAAATGCAGTCCGCAATTGTTGTGAATCCACCCCTGATTGTAAGTTGATTTGCTTAATG
>UZAN01040463.1:7191-20980 GCA_900618425.1 Echinostoma caproni | reverse complement strand
TTGATATGAAAAGTGTGCGCAACAAAATCCGAAGGGTAAGCCAAAGACTGAGATTCGAAACGAGCACGTTTACGAATAACTTGGTGTTTGTGAGTGACCATGCTTCTGTTATACTTTTTAGCATCTATAATGACTTTTGCTGGGCAACAGCCAGCATTTTGACAAGAGTATGTATTATCTCATCGGACAGCAGCAAATGAATTAAGTATAACATTTACACTTCAAGGGTATGGCTGAGAAATTCAGCAAAGATAATATGGGTATAAAGATTTGTAAAATTTTTTAATGCGTTATTGTAGTAGAGTACCAAACAACCTGTGGAATTTGTCGAACTGTAACAGGGGCATTCATATAAACTTTAGTGCAAAGGATCAGTAGTGTTGGGAAAGATTTGCTTTGAGAGCCTACCACTTTCAAACAACCGAAGCACTTGAATAAATTGCAGATAGGTCCAGGTCAAACGAAATACTCGTGAGTAAACTACATACTGCTGAAAAAATTAAAGTTTCTAGAGACAAAAGGTCTTCGCAGAAGGCTGTTGAACTCGTTACCAAATCACTGAAATGAGCATAGAGAAAGATATCCTGATTGGAACATTCCCGAATTATTACCAAGTCATTTTTATAATTTCGTACCCAGGAAATCATTTCATTTTATGAAGGAGGATACCTTCAGGTAGTTGGTTACATAACTATTTAGGGAGGCTTTACCGTTTAAAGTAGACGTATTTCTTTCATATGCAAATTGAGAAGGGTCTTCTGTGAAATCAGCGTCCAAATGTTTAGGAATTCTGCCGATCTAAAACAACATAATGTCAAATAATGAGATCAAACGTTTTTCTACAGCAATCGATTTAGACGGTTTAGGAAAAGAAATACTTAGGATGGGTGTAGAGCCATCAGGGTTAGGACACGTAGAGAAGGATGCGTTATGCACAGAATTAAAGGCGTCCGTCAGAACAAGAGCATCATGCTTACGACTGGATGACGATAGACTGTCGAGATCGATGATCGAGACAATTTAGTTGTAAGAAGGAGTTTGAACACCTCTTCTTCCGAGAATGGGGTTATTTTGGCCGCATCATCTGGAATCCATGAGATAGGAGGCTAACTTCTTGGATGCATTAATGCGCGGTTCATAGTGTCAACGTCCACAGCACAGATAGTCGTCCTAGGATTCTTTCCCCACAGAGTCTGAATACCTCTTCATAGAAGTGCACTGTGCACTGTGATGTCTGCTTAGGAGTTGCTAGGCGTAAGACGAGCTGATTCGGTTGGTTTCCTTTTTAATCACCGCGGACATGTATCCGACAACTGACGAGTAGAGAGCTTTGTGGACTTCTCTTCGTCTCTCTAATGGTTTTATTGTTGGAGGGGCAATAAGATTATCGGGGAGAAAAAGGATTTCTAGGAGACAACACTTGTCGAAATTTGAATTGACTGTGTTGATAATACAGGTTTAAGGGAGAAACAGGATGCTGTATGAAACAGGAACCCTGGATGAAGTGCTACGAAGATGGATTTTATTTTGACCAGTTCGCCTAAAGAAGTGAATGGTGGCTCCGGAATACAGCTTAGGCCTTAAGAGAGGTTGGCAATGATCACTGGTTGATAAATGTTCAAGTGGATGGAGGGTAAACATCTCAGGGTGAGTTGTTACAATCCTATCTCAAACAGAGTAACCGTTGTTATAATAAGTGAATAAATTGTTTAGATCGAAATCGGTCAGATGCGTAATTGAGGCATGTTTTATATCACTCACAATTAAACGTAGTTTGTCCTCTAGTGAATGAACAGGGAAGGGTACAAAAAGAGTTAAGGAAAGTCCAGATGGCGTATTGTGTATATAACGGAGCTACTGATATATATACGTTTGTTATAAAGACACTACTAGCCAAGACTGTCACAATTTATGAAAAGATAGGACATACTAGAATGAATTAACAGACTAGTTCCTGTCGCATCGCTTTTATTGAAAAGCTCTTTAAGTCGGTAACCAATTTACTGAAATAAATTGGAAGACCCCAATACTATAGAAAGCGTTTCTAGGCCAAAACAAATTAAAAAAACATGCAAAGCAGCCAATATATGAAATGTAAAGAAATGTTGGTCAAAGCATTATTTGAAAGATAACGCTCATCGGATGACTGAATTACTATGCTGATCAAAGCAAGCTTGGTGTACATGCACTAATGAATGAATCAGACTGTAAGCAACAAAGGTGTTTTTTTAGTACTCAGAATCTGAGACGCACGTTTAGACTCCCTGAGACACAACAAAGCGTGTGGAACTGAGTAAAACCAGTAGTGGCAGACAGAAAATCAAATGCTCTTCTCTGAAGCAACACCGAGAGCCATTTCAGGTGCACAACTAACAACGAATCGAACGTTGGTGGACAGAATATTGCGACAGTAAACTGTGGGAAAAACGGCCGAAACCTCCCACGGATTTAAACGAAGGCAATGTTGCAGCCAGCGATTCGTTTTGTGAAAAATCAATTCGAATGAACAGCCGCAATAACCATTAGCCTTAAGTATATCACAAATACTTTTTCATAAACGTACATTTAAAGGCTCAAAAGTGCGGCAGCGTGAATCGATGTACTCCAGTGGTTTATGTCACGCTAAATAAACAGTTCGCGGTGCGCACTTTGCACTCCGGTAAACAAGTCGTACAGATTGATAGAAGAGCTGTTTATTTACGTGAAGATGGATGATGCAGTTCAGCAGGTGTGGAGTGATGGGACAATTTGAGATTTCTGCGTAATAAAGCGATCAATCAGTTTGTCCAAAACGAAAGCAACTTGAGAGCAAAACACGTTCGCCATATTGGGTTGGAACAGATGTTTCCAAAGAGTAATATGCGTTAGTTAGTAATAATCCAATCAGTCGGATAGGATTTTCAGTTTTTAAGACAGATTTTAAAAAAACAAAAGTACTGTATTTTTAATGTAGGTTATATTCGTGTATTCCCTGGACTAAGTATCCCAGGATTTTAGGAATTACGAATTAAATAAATTGATACATGCATTTTCAAATTGTCTATATTAAACCTTATAACTGATTTCAATGAAAATCCAAAGTGAGTGTTTTGTCACTACCCTCTCGTTATAATCATTGTGTTCACTTTTTTTCCACTAATTTGCAGTCAAAACCCGTAATGCTTTAACCTTCATCCCCACTCGTTTAGCCGTGTCGCTTGTTTTTTATCCTCGACGCAAAACGAGTTGGATCACAGTGCGCCGGCATATTCTGAGGTCAATGACTGTTGAAACGGTTCATCTTCTACAATTTGTAGTATTGCAAAACTTGGTTGAGAAATTAGGACCTGTGGTGGTCGCACGAAGCGCCACGTTGCTTAGAGAAGATTCAAACGATGTGGCTGTTTCGTCGTACCATTCAAGACAACTCGTACAGCTTCAGCGTTTACGTATAACATGGACACTCGTGCGAGTCATCCTCTCAAATGGAACACAAACGGTACATTGTTTTGTTTTCACAAAATCAAAATGTGACACAATAAAGAAGGAATGCTTTGGTATTGTATCTCTACTCTCTACAAGATGTGTCAAATTATTCAAACCTTCTTCCAGTCAATATATAGCGCTACATGTTACCGCAAAACCTTCTCATCTCTTTACCAAGATATGCAATATTACGAATTATAGAAAGCATTCAACATTTTGACACTTTGATCTGACTAATGTGTGTTCGTGGAGGCTAAAGAACTACGGACGTGGCTAAAGGATTGTGGGTGAAGGCTTTAGCATTGCGGGTTTTGACTGGGGTATAATGGGAAAAGGTGTAGTTTTAGATAGCTCCCATCTGTTCACCTTAATACGTAATGGTGTCCGTAGAAATTAATAGTTTTAAAAAAAATCGTAGTGTTTTTCCAATGAATACTCCTTCCAAGTGTTCATCCAATATCATGTTTTACAGTATGCAAGCTAGCGAGTTTCCGTAACTAGTTGTGCATCAGAACCTAGCATTGCAATAGGCTGTTGTGTTCTGAGTTGATAAGCAACAAATAAATATTTCGTGAATATCAGCAACAATAAAGTGCCTGATAACTTTCTCGTTTATCGTTATATTTACGTCATGTGAAAACGTCACTTGTTAAATTCCTGATTATTTCCTAACGCATCCAAACTCAGGTTATGGCTTCTGTAACGCGGTATTAGCCAACACTTTGCGTACACGTATAGTTGACTGCACACTACCTCTTTTGTCAATCAAATGTTTTAATTTAAAATTTTGTGGCAAACTGTAGTCTACATCGACTACTTTACGATTATCCCCGTTTAACAGTTTGCTCATTTTTGATTTTGAAGCTGCATTACGGAGGATTTGCATAGTTAACCTTCATACTATTCAACCTCGTCCTTTGTATTGGACTTGGCAGTATGTCAGTGATGACTCAGCTCATGGAAAGCAGTTTTGGAATTCAGGATAAGTTACCACCGAAGAACATCAGACACAAACACACACGTGAACTTCAAATCAGACATGTGGTTATATAACAAAGAAAACCCGTGTTCCTTTCTGGAAACCCGATTGAAACACATGTAGGTGGGAGAGAGTACTCCGTGAAATTGATAGACAATTTCATCACGCCCATAAAACACTCATATGAATCCACATTAACTCCACAATAGCAACAGCAGGTGCATGACCGCATGCAACTTTATTGATGAGGGTGATAATGACAATTCGGTTCGTGCCAAACATGTTCAGACTTGATGTTCACGTCGATTATACTTAAACAAGGGTTTGATTTTCGTGTTTGACGCACACCCCATATGAAGCCCGAAATATTTCTGGACAAGATGATGACCAGGCGGTTAAAAAACAGTCTAATGTTGGTTCAGCACACTTAGGTGATTATTTCACATTTTATATCTGACCCGAGCAAGCGAGGATCATGGACCGAAATGAAATACGAGATATGTAGTCTAACATATTTGCCTCATGTTCTGTACATACATTGATCAGTCCATATTATATCGGACATATCAGACTAACAGCCGCAGATGCACTGTTCTCCTGAGTTTACCAGTTTCCCATTGAAAAGCACTAAAAAAGACGATTACAATGAACAACTCCTAAGCAATGCATGACTTCTTCTGGAATAAACGAATTGGAAGTGCTTTCAGATGTCCATTGACCCACACATTCCCAATAAATGAATGACTCGCAGGTTGGTTCCATTCCCGAAAGCAACTAAATTGGTTCAGTTTACCAATGTGACAAAATTTTTGTTGTTCAGATCAAATGCCGACTCACATATTCATGAATTACTCTGTTTTACAGGCTTAGACTCCGTTTTTTGGGGGGCTAAGGGAGCAATGAACTTTATTTCCGATTTGTGTCAACATTAGTCCCTCCACTTGTTTGAACAAATCTAATTCACATCATTTTTTGTGTCTTTCTTGTTCAGTGGAAACCCTCCACCTCAAAATTGATGTCTGTAAGCACGTTCTTATAACACAAGTGTTTTATGCTTACTATTGCCATCTATCACCATAGACACACCTCGAGGCTTGTTTAGCTATTTTTCTCACGGTTCAGAATGTCCTTTTCCTGTTCCTGCTTTTCGGTGAAGTAAAATTCTCTGTCTTCTTGCGTTCCCTCGACCATTCCTAAATGTCACTGGATTATACATTTTGTTGGTGTGTAATCGTTCATCACCATCTGTGTTTTCAATCATAACTCACACACGTCTAAACGCAGAGCAACCATCTGTCCATGTCTCTTTCTCAACCACTGAAAAATTTATCTTACTGATGAATCGAGGAGATGAAATTATCTTCTACTTCTACTACCTGTACGAAAAAGTTGTGTTCTCCGTCTCCATCTCTCGGATTACTAAAAATGTGACCAACTGGTTGACCATTTTATATTAAGGTGACGTTCCTCAATATCATTTTCTGAAGACATAGTGTTTCACAACCACATTCAGTTAAAATGTACCTGCCAGCCTAAATAGGTACATCGAAGACCATCGCTATCCTTCAGATTGATTGTCAAAAGGAAACAAGACAAGTTCGTAGCATGATCGCAATCGATTCGTTGTTCAACCTATGTAGAGATGAACCTCTGCATTTCTCTCGCGAACTGACTGACAGGTTAACAATGGAATTCTGTAAATAAGCGAAATGGTTAGAGCATTTATGAGTTCCAATTTTGTAAAACTCCTCTGGAATAGAACGCAAGTAAACTGTCAAATCTGTAATTGCAGTGGTGGTAGAGGGGAGGTCCTAAATTTGAAACGCCGCACCACCATCGATCTTCCCATTATCTACATTGCCCTAGGCACCGCGGTCCCCTTCCTGAAAGTGTATCGTACATTTCTATAATCCATAAATAAGAAAGGAAAAACTTTACTAATTTTTGTTTCAATGGCATGTTCGGGTGTTACTATGCTGTACCTGAAGACAGACGGCGTCAAAAATATGATACGAATGATGCATTTTACCACTCCATCTAACATTTAAACATGCTAACATGAATTTTAGTTCAGTATATAGTACACTGTCAAGGACATGCAAAGATACTCGGTCCGGATAAATTCATTATGATCAAAATATTCGTAACCACTGACAGAAATAAGAATACGTCTCCTGGATGATAAAGAACCAATGAATGTTTCGAAAATCCTCCCATGAGCCTCATGAACCAGTGAACTGGAATACGGATAGAAAACCGTGACGTTCATACCTTCTAAATGTTGTAACATTTTACAGTGTGAAAGAAGCAGGTTCACCAGATCCTGTAAAATTCAATTATTTAACGCGTTTGTTTGATTTTCCAAAGGTTTGTATCGGGAAGTTATATCAATCCATAGCTCACGACGTTTTACACCTCAGTGACCAGACAAACATTGAGTCAAAAATATAGAATATGCCAGTAGAACCGCACAGAGCATAGCTTTCGTACAGACAATTCTTTAAAAATATGATGAAGACGAGAAATTCATTATTGGCAAAGACATTTGCTTTGTGTACCACAGAAATAAAACGTGGCAATGTGCATTTTGATAGCTGGTTGTCGATGATCGCTCTTTCATCCACATATGCCATGTTGTATCAAACCCGAAAGAGCGTTGCATCAGTGAACGAAAAATAAAACGCATTGCTAATCCAAAGCCAGTTTTATCATTAAAAATTGAAAGTTGCTCTCTCGGCGTAAGATAACCACTAGTTTGTTCAGCAGGCAATCATTTGAAACGTTCGGAAGATAAGAACGGATGATTTGTTGCACAAGAACACCCACACAACAAAGTGTACCGCCTGCCACACATGCGGTATAGACACGTGTTGAATTTTTATTGTCCTTTTATTACATTTTGTGGAGGTGCGTGTGTGAACAAAATAAAAATCCGCGATTCCAGTTTCAATCGGATAAACAATAATGTGGGACCTTAGTTGGTTCTGGGGAAAGCGGCTTCAATTGTTCTGTCTGACTTTGTACAATTGCACCGACAGGTTTGAAACAGTTCTGCTGTTGAGAGGTATACTGCGCTAGGAGTTAAAATACTGTTTGAAGATTCTCTGGATTGTGTGGTTTTGCGAATACAGTTGGTGACTCTTGCAATCCTTTTTCGTCCATTCTAATGATGGTGCTAGCCCAACAGAAAGAAAACTTCTTAAACCAGACTATTTTACTTTACCAATAAACGAAACCATCTCCAGGAAAGAAAAGGTTTCATAAGCTGTCCTATTACACGTAGCTGTTACTGGTTTTCATAAGCTTAGTATTCTGTTGATGTTCGAAGTTGATACCCGTTTCGATCCAAAACCATTGTTCGATTTTGGCACTATCTAAATGTCATTCAATTATGTTCATTTATATGAGAGCTTACTGGTTTAGTCATTTATTCTAAGCCTCCTGTTCATCACCATCTCTCAAGTTACCGTGGTACCACAAAGAAGTATTTTTGTTCAAAAGTCATCGAGTATGAATCGGCATTCATTTCACCCTTTGAAATGAAGGTCAATTTTATCGTTGTATCTCCCAATCAACCTTGTGGATAGGTAAATAGGTATTTCGGACTGTTATTGAGGTGAATGGTCTGAATAGCAGCACACAGTTGCTGACAAACTCACTTCTGTTCGTCAACTGGTTCAAGGTGGGTGTGTACAAAAATACAATATGACGTTGCACTGATGATGCTACCTAGCATCCCTAGAAACCTTCTGCGAATAACAATTCCACCTCGGAGAACACACCAACGCCAACTGAGTAAACTATATTTTTCGAAATAAGCTAATCCTTTAGGAAATTATGTTACTGCTAACGACCTCCGAAATATAAGGGACATACACTAACATAACATCGATTCGCATTTTGCGACGCACCCGACGAAGAATAGATAAAGTCGTATATGAGAGAGTTCAGTTCCGATCACCTTCTGTCAGGCTCTTTCCGAGGAACATACCGTGCACGAGGTAAAGAAATGGCAACACGTTTTCTAACGTTGTATGCTACATTAAGTTCGATTTATAAATGTAATGCAATCGTATGCAAGTTTACAAGATTCAGATCTGATGTACCCGAACACTTTCCCAGTTGGTGACATTTGTAAAGCCATCTAGCACAGTCGCATCTTTGCCTCTCAGTGCGACCAGTCACATCAATAAAGCTCCATCTCGTCCGACTCGGCGGCGTTCATTAGCATTAAAATGGTTTAAAAACAATAGGAGTTTAGGGTTAGACAGATCGCAAATCAACGTCAAACGTATTCACTTTGTCGATAAAAAATCATTTACATTGCGCCATCTTGACTATAAACGTTCTGTTTTAGTTCTGAGTTACGAATGCACTACACAAGCACACAAATTGCCCCGAAGGATGATCAGAGTTTTTCAATTAAACATTAATCGGCAAAAAATAACAATAGCTCCAGAAATCAATTGCGCAATCTTTTGGCGCTGACCATTTGGTTCGAATGGATATCATAAAGAGCGGTAAGCATTTCACCCGAGATGGGACAATCGAAAGGCGTACGTGGTATCTTCTTCCCTCGGAATGAAAAATTGGCACTGAACGCACGAGGAGGGGGGGGAGGTTGAATTGCTGATTCCGACCGTCAGTGTCATTTCACATACGGACAAATTACGAGCAAGCCAACAAGCATAATTACGAATTCAGACAAGATATTCAAATGAGCCTGGAGAAATCACACACAGAAACTCATAAATTAAAATGAATTAGTCTGATATTTTTGTTTTCCAAGAGGCGGTTGGCCAATGAATTGGTCAGTGATTCATCAGCTTGATAAAACAGGATGGGGAAACATTTAACAACGTTCGTTCACCGAAAATTATATTCTGTTTGGTGCATTTTACACCGAAGACGGGTTTGTGTCTTCGATTCATGGAAATGAGAAATGTTTGAGATTTTATGGCCGTTTTGTATGACTTTCTGTCACATTTTATATCTCTAAATGACCTTGAACATTAGTAACCAGAGCATTCGTAAAAACAGAAATATACAAGAAAACGGGAACTAGAAATGCGGAAAGAAGACAATTGAGGTTGGAATAAACGACACAAAACGTTTACCAGTTTAATGCACTACATGGAAGTTAGTCGGTTTATTCATTATGTGGTGTAATATTCATTTGAGGTTTACATTTATCTTTGATGGTTCTTTTAAGCCACGGTCACCGAGTGACGTAATACAATGTTCGGATAATTCGATCAAAACACAAATTCTCCTACTGAATGAATATTTATGCACGGTCAACGTTTACCTTGCGAAGCTCCACCTTCCTTTAGTGCACATCCCTTTAACTGATTTTATAGAATTATGCTATAAATTGGTCATTCATATTATCGAGCAGCTAATTTACGGAGAATAGTTCCAATTCTGGTCAAATTCTTCCCAATTTATTGAACTTTGTGAATCGATTACATTCAAAACATCTTATTTGTTTCTGCTATTTTCTGACCGTTTTCGCTCAGGATATCTGAACGAGAAGCCACATTTGGGGCCAATTTGGCTTTATAGTTTTTGGAACTCCGATGACACGTTCAAACAGATGGATCGATCACATTCTGGTTCATCAGCTGAGTATCCCAGGGGTAAAGTCTTCGGCTCCCACCCAACACCACGTTTGACGGTACGAGTATCGTCCGAGATATACAGAGTTAATAGACACTACTAATGTGTCAAAGAAAGCAAAATATTAGAAATGCACTATCAGACATAGCAAAATTAATTACACACAAACTAAAATGCACTGACAACCGAGGTGTAAGTAACTGTCAATGTAATAAACTTTGATGTGTGTGCATTGACACGTACAATGCAGAGCACACAAAATGAGATCATTCAGTTGAATGAGAAATATCTTATCACCACTGGTTCCAGTTAAGATGACTGATATGCTAATAAATTTGATGAATTGTTTTCATTCTTCTTTACGTTTTCATTTGTAGTGTAGCTGCTCTTTGCACGTGTATCCACTCACGGAAAATCTGCCAATCCCTATTGGGCCTGTATTTTAATCAACTACACAACAATAACCACGTCTGTTATTGAACATCTACTACAGCCTTAGCTACTAGTGTCTTTTCGCATTCATAGGATAGAGATGGAATTAGTTTAATATTTGTTGTGTGGAGCAGAAAACTAACAGGCGCCTCCACCTAGAGCAAGCAGGTTTTTCTCGCCCCTGGGTTTTGGAGACTGATCATCTGTCTACGCCCGAACGAATCTTTCCATATTCTCCCTCGGAATGGGTTTAGGTGAGAACCACGTTTGATCCTCACTATGGGATGCATAGTCAAGATAACTGGAAATTAGTAAATTGATGAAACTAGCATTAACGGATCTTTTATTATGCACTATATATATATATATATATATCCGTAGCACCTAACAGTACTTAAATCATAAAACGGACACCACCACGTATGTAGATGAGAAAGGAATAAACGCATTCACTGAAGTGATTCTTGTTGAGTAGTTTATTGACTGTTTTAAAATACGAGGGCTAAGCACAGCGTTTTCATAGGGACAAGCAGTTTTATTTGTAACAAAAAATAAGCGTTACGTTTTCTCGAATTATTCTCCACCAGCGTTCATGTACAGCTCCATGCGCTCAAATAATTTGGTGTAACAGTTCAACCAGGTAACTAACTATTCGACCAGTTCAACAAAAGCCTCAGCTCCAAATGTTGGTGACTTGTATTGGATTTCACGCATCATGCGCTTGATATTTAGCACCTCAGAGCTTCTTAAATGGTGCATTCTCTCTAAAACCAGCGCGCAAAAATACCGACACTCTGCTGGTGCTTTAAACCACCTTTATAGTCATTGAAAAGCATTACCCTTCTGAGTTCCATTCTTACATTCCGAGTATAGCCACGTTTTATGGTTTGTGAGCTGTGACCGGCTGTTGATATTTGTTTCTGTGAGTGATAATCGCTAGACAATATTCACAATAGATCACACTTCATTCTTTCCGCCCGATCATCTGCAACACGTACGTTTACAGCGTATTCGAAAACGTCAGAGTGATTGGAAAATTGAGCGGCCAACTTTGTTTGACGTGAATACTATAAGGTAAGAACAAAAAAGAAAAATGTGGAATACGGAAATGATGAGATGGGCTTTCGGTGACACAAACAATCACAGAACTCAACTTCGTATCTAATAACGTGTAATACGTCGACATTCATATGGTGGATCAGCAAATGTGACAGCACTAGACACGTCACGGGCGGTTTTTCCTTCTGACTGCTCCGTTGACCAAGCAATCCAATGGAGGTGATTTCGAGCAAGCTACTTCACGACCAATAATTACAGCGGTGAGTTACAAATCATTTTTACAACCTGAACAGATTTACGCCAACCATATAATTGGACAAACTACTGATATCCGCTTCATTTGTCGTTTGGTTTGCTAGTAATTTTGATTTAAAACATGGTTGGATTTTACCCAATATGGGGTGAAAACGAACTAATTATAAAGGGGATAATAAACGAATTTTATTAACTTTCAACATTGAAAACTGTGAGAGTACTCAATGAGGTAAAATATACGACATACATTAAAAATGTCTCTGAAAACGTGGATGCCTTATTAAACTCTGACCGTAAAATGACTGAATATAGGATATGCACAGCTCCGGGGTTGACGTTTCATTAAAACTCAAATTATTCACGTATGATATAATTAAACCTGGGAATCTAAGGCGACATAAAGTAAGTAGTAGATGAATCACTGGGAAAAATCTCAGATGTCCACAATCGACTGTATCGTTAATATTACACTCCATGCATGCGTGTCCCGTTAATTTCTACATTTTCCATGTCCTAGATTATACTGTCGATAATACACCTAGGTGTGATTTTTGCTCTGCTCACACACACACACACACACTAAAGGTATGTACTCATGGTCACGGAGAATGGCTAAGTGCTAGAGTGCAGAGTATGTATCCTTTGCAGTGCACGCCAGTCATAACTGGATAATGGGAGAAAAATTCTACACAATCAGAAATACAATTTCCCAGTGTACACCTTTGGGTCACTGATACATTATCGTCTCCCTGAAAACGAAGAAGCTGTATGTGCTCTGCATCAAGATTGAGGTTATTCAAGTTTTCCATACATACACTTATGTTTCAGAGTTAACACCCAAAACGGTACAGACGTTGTGATTTGAACCGAATGGGTTCAAAAAACATTACTGTCGGAATAAATGGTGAGTGACTATGATAACGATGGACAAAAACCTCATAATGTGATTCTCTGCCAATTGGGCTTCTCTTTACTGTGTGTGCGTTCGACGCAGATTAAATCTCTTTTGCTCGTCATCCCAAATGCGTAAATCTCTTATATTCGAAACCAGTGGATATACATAATCCATGGGAGTCCTCGGTCATACATATAAATCGGAAAATGTACCGCCGTTTACCGCCTACCGGCCAATGAGCCGTATTCAGATAAGCTCCGATAAGATGTTTATGCCAGGTCAATCCGGGGAGAACCATTTTATGGCAAGCTGTCAGTGATCCGCTTTTCCCAGTCATCAATCTGTCCAGTGTGTGTGTATGTGGAGAAGCGATCAACTTTCATAAGCCAATCTCTTTCTAGGTGACACTATTTTTGGACTTGAGATGAAGTTGCCAACAGCAAGACGTTTTACGAAACCAGTTCGTTCACATGGTCGATTCTGCTCCGTACAAATCTTACTCATTACGCAATGACATTGATGGGTGATCAAAACGTATAACATGGCCCCTATTCAGGTCCATCAAACGGAACAACCAATAAGGGAATTTCTGTTATGTTGAGAATACTAATGGAAGATATTTATTTCATTTAAATCCATTGAAATAAAATGGGATTAAACACCTTGGAAGGAACTCCTGAGAATCGAAATGTCGCTTGTGTTTACAAGTAATTGAATACAATCAAAACACATCACTTATGAGCACACTATGAATAGAAAGGTGGAAAAGAAAATCCACTGTTTCTTAGATTAATTCACAGTCGAATGCAGCAGAACCGGACGACTGGAAGACGCAAGTGACTTTTAGAGTTTGATCTATTTCGCGGGATATTTTATTCGGTAAATAGCCATGGTAACCTTCATGCATAACACTGTGCCTAAAGTACTCTTCATTCAGCTTCTCTCATTGTTTCCTCACAATTAAATTGACTTCCACTGATTAAAATTATATTTGCACAAATTTCGGGCGCGTGTTTTCAGTAACTAGCGGCGATTTGTTCTGTGGATTCAAATCACTTGTTTAGGACTTCGGGAAACTGTTTAGA